>RQWE01000177.1:0-32848 GCA_004028395.1 Leptographium galeiforme
GGCATCGACGTGGCGGGCGACTGGCTGGCGGACGTCAAGGGGGGCTACTGCGCGTCGGCGAGCACGGACGGCGGCGCCTTTTACCTGGGCCAGGGCTTCTGCTGTCTGGGCTACGACGCGGGCGCCCAGTGCGACGGCTGGCGGCCGTGGGCGGCGGCCGTGGGCGTGCCGGCGGCCGCGACGACGGCCAAGTGGTTTGTCGAGTACGGCTTTTTCGTCGCCTTTTCGGTGCTCTTTGCCGTGGCCGCGGCCGTGCTGGTGCGCGAGTACGCGCCGTTTGCGCGCCACAGCGGCATCCCCGAGATCAAGACGGTGCTGGGCGGCTTTGTCATTCGGCGCTTCCTCGGGCCCTGGACGCTCGTCACCAAGTCGCTCGGCCTCTGTCTGGCCGTGGCCTCGGGCATGTGGCTCGGCAAGGAGGGGCCCATGGTGCACGTGGCCTGCTGCTGCGCCAACCTGTTTATCAAGCTCTTTCCCAGCATCCAGGACAATGAGGGTGGGTGCTGTTGGGCGCGCCCCCGATGCAGGCAAGATGCAACCATGTCGAACTTTGCTAACTGTGGCAGCTCGCAAACGAGAGCTGCTGGCGGCCGCCGCGGCCTCGGGCATCTCGGTGGCGTTTGGGTCGCCCATTGGCGGCGTGCTGTTTTGTCTGGAGGTGAGTGGAGTGTTGTTTGGGCCGAAAATCGAATGCCGCTAATAACCCACAGACGCTCTCTTACTACTTCCCCGACAAGACCATGTGGCAGAGCTTCGTGTGCGCCATGACGGCCGCGTTTGTGCTGCAGGTGCTGGACCCGTTCCGGTCGGGCAAGCTGGTGCTGTACCAGGTGCAGTACAGCACGGGGTGGCATGCGTTTGAGCTGGTGCCGTTTGTGCTGCTGGGCGTGCTGGGCGTGAGTCGAGCGGCAGACAGTGTGATGAGGAAGAACAGTGTGCTGACTAAGCAGGGCCTCTACGGCGCCCTCTTTATCCGGGCCAACATGCGCGTGGCGCGGTGGACGGAGGAGCACGCGGCCTGGCTGCCGGGGCCGGTGGGCCAGGTGGCGGCGGTGGCGCTGGTGACGGCGCTGGTCAACTACCCGAACCAGTACATGCGGGCGCAGTCGTCGGAGCTGGTGTCGAGTCTGTTTGCCGAGTGCGGGTCACGTGTCGAGGACGTGTTTGGGCTGTGCGGGCCGGCGACGGGGGCGGCGGCGGCGACGATGGTGCTGCTGCTCTTTGCGGCGGTGCTGGGGTTCTTCCTGGCGGCGGTGACGTTTGGGCTGCAGCTGCCGGCGGGCATCATGCTGCCGTCGATGGCGATCGGCGCGCTGGTCGGCCGGGCCATGGGCCGGGCCATGGAGCTGTGGCAGGCGCGGCAGCCGGGGCTGCTGCTGTTTGCGGCGTGCGAGGCGGACGGGCCGTGCGTGACGCCGGGCACGTATGCGATTGTGGGCGCGGCGGCGGCGCTGGCGGGCGTGACGCGGGTGACGGTGTCGATTGTGGCCATCGTGTTTGAGCTGACCGGCGCGCTGACCCATGTGCTGCCCATCATGGTGGCCGTGATGCTGTCCAAGTGGGTGGGCGACGCGCTGGGCCGCGGCAGCGGCGGCATCTACGAGGCCTGGATCCACGCGCGCGGCTACCCCTACCTCGACCGCGCCGACGAGGCCTCGGCCGTGCTGCCGCCCGATCTCACGGCCGCCCGCGTCATGACCCGCGTCGAGGACCTCGTCGTGCTCACCGCCGCCGGCCACACGCTCGCCTCGCTGCGGCGGGTCCTCGACGCCCGGCCCGCCCACCGCGGCTTCCCCGTCGTCTCCGACCCCCGCGACGCCCTCCTGCTCGGCTACATTTCCCGCGCCGAGCTCGCCTACACCCTCCGCGCCGCCGCCCTCCCCCCCCGCAACCTCTTGCCCGACGCCGAGGCCTTTTTCGCCCACCAGCCCCAGGCCGACCCCCACACCACGCTCGACCTCCGCCCCTGGATGGACCAGACGCCCCTCACGCTGCCCTCGGCCGCCCGCTTCCACCTCGTCGTCAGCTACTTTCAGAAGCTCGGCCTGCGCTACCTGCTGCTGACGGACCGCGGCGTGCTGCAGGGCTTGTTGACCAAGAAGGACGTGTGCTATGTGCTGGCGGCGGGGGAGCAATAGGGTGAATAGACTGGTTTTGTCAAGGGGTTCTTGTTCATTATTGGCTTATGTAATGAGAGGCGAATGTACGCTATTCGTACTTTGTATTGTTATCAGTTGGTTAGAGTAAGAGCAAGGGTGCTGTAGTTTCATCACATTGGTATTAGGTTTATGCAAGTTATTTTGGAACAGGGTATTTAGTCCTCGTTTGTGGAAACTGTGTACAGCGGGTTTTCTGGTAGCGGCCACCAGGTGATTAAGTTGATGGAAAGGACGTTACGAAAATCAAAGCAGGAGTCAACAATGCTCTTGAGTGTAGTATATGTGAGAGAAGGTATTCGTAATTGTAGAAAACTGTGTAACAGCAGGGCTCTATAGCGGTTGACGGTGATCGAAGTGACTACCGCAGACAACCGGAAGGTTAGTCGGATCCGCAAAATCCGCGCAAATATTGACATGGACATACCCGCTGATTGTGCCATAATGTCTACACTTTGGTGTAATTATACATGTATCCATCGTATTCCCCCCTTAGATACACAACACGTCGAAAACAAGTAAACATCAAGACATGTATCCATCGTATTCCCCCCTCAGATACACACCCCCTAATACTCAAAATCATCGTCCACCGACGGCCCCTTGGTCTTGGCCACGCTCTCCTGCCGCCGGAACATGTCGGCCACCTGGCGCGCGGTCGTGGCCTCGTCGGGCTTCTTGTCGTCGCGCACGCGGATAAAGCGCGGGAACCGCAGGCTGATGCCGCGGCTGTCGCCGCTGTCCGCCGCCGCGGCCGGGTCGACGCCCTCGTGGCAGGCCGCCTTGTAGCGCGGGCTCAGCGTCAGGTCGGCAGTGCGCACCTCCCACACGAAGCGCGGCTCAAACCACACGTCGGGCTGGTGTGCCGGCACGTCGCTGTGCGCGTAAAACGGCTTGGGCCGGTCAATCGCCGTGTCGGCCAGCTGGGCGTGCAGCGCCTCCAGGGCGGCCTCGGAGAAGCCCGTGCCAATGTTGCAGACCGTCTCGTACGTGTCGCGCGCGGCGTCGCGACAGCCCAGCAGAAAGGCGCCGTACACGCTCGTGCGCTTGCCGCGGCCAAAGTACGCGCCCAGCACGACCAGGTCGAGCGAGTCGCCGACGCCGGCGAGATAGTCCTTTTTTACCTTGAGCCAGTTGCGCGACCGCTTGCTCGGCTCGTACGCGCTCTCGGGCCCGTCCAGCATCTTGACCATGAGGCCCTCGCACGACGCCCGCATGCTCTCGTCCAGAAAGGTCTGGATCGCCTCGACCTCGCGCCCGTCCATGTGCGTCGCCAGCGCGAGCTCGCCCTCTCTCGGCCGCAGCGCCCCCTCCAGCGCCGCCCGCCGCGCCCGCAGCGGCTCCCGCACCATGGCCCGGCCGTCCAGGTACAGCAGGTCAAAGGCAAACACGCACACCTGCACCGTCACGTCGGCCGCCCGCACGTCCTTGCGCTTGCGCGTCATCAGCTGCTGGAACGGCAGCACCCGCCGCGCCGCCACGTCCCACGCCACCGTCTCGCAGTCCAGCACCAGGCTCTGCGTCCCCGGCGCCAGCCACCCCGGCAGCGCCGCCAGAATGTCCGGGTACTTGGCCGACAGGTCCTCCGAGTTGCGCGAGAAGATGGCCGCCAGCCCCTCCGTCCCCGTCGCCGCGTCCGCCGCCACGTAGTGGATCTGCGCCCGCTCCCCGTCGTACTTGTACTCGCACGTAAACGTCTGCTCCTCGAACCGGTCCAGCACCTCCGTGATCGCCTTGGTCGGCTTCGCCAGCATCGGCTTCAGCGGGATCCCCGGCCGCAGCTGGCACTGCGTCCGCAGCGCCCCCATCCCGTGCTCCAGCAGCGCCGCAATCACAATGTCGTAGCTCGGCAGCTCGCTGTACACCGTCTTCAGCGTCGCCTCCGCCGCCTCCACCTCCTCCGCCGTCGCCACCGTCCGTCCCGCCGCCTGTGCCTCGTGGTGTGCCACCGCCTGCGCCAGCGACACCAGCACCGTCTTCTCCGCCAGCCCCAGCCGCAGCTTGCCCTCCAGGAACCGCACCAGGAACTTGGCCTCGCTCGCCCCCCCCTTGTCCTTGCCAATGTCCACCCGTCCGCCGCCCGCGTCCGCCGACGACAGCAGCTTCTTGATCCCGTCCACCTTGCGCTGCTGCGCCCCGTTGCCCGACACCGTCGCAATCGCCATCAGCCCCTTGTGCACGCCCGCCACCGTCAGCGCCCGCGGCTTGAACATGGTCGGCTGCGTCGACCGCGACTTGACCGCCACCAGCCCCAGGTCCCCAATCTCCTTCTGGTCCTGCTTGATCACCGCCACGCTGCGCCCCGTCGCCTCCCCGATCGCCTTCATGATCAGCGACTCTCCGATCCCCAGCTCGATCCCCGCGTAGTCCGGCGCCAGCTTGTTCACCATCAGCAGCACCGTCGCCAGCAAATCGCCCGGCGTCAGCCGCAGCACCTGCCGCAGAAACAGCGAGCAGTACTCCATCATCACCAGCCGCTTCGACGTCAGCTCAATCAGCGAGAACGTCCGGCACAGCGCCTCGTACGGCACCGGATCGCCCGCCTTCCAGTCCGGATATGCGTCGCCCTGCACTGTCGCCAACGCCGCCTGCACCTTCTTTCGCACCTTGGCCGCCGCCGCCGCCTTTACCGGCCGCTCGTCGTCCGACTGCTCTTCCCGCTCCAGTTCCTCCTCTTCTTCCGAGCTCGAGATGGCCGACCCTTCGTCCTCTCGGCTTTCTTCCTTTTTCACCTTTTTGGGCGACGCCGTCGTTGTTTCTTTGGCCTTTTTCTCCTCTTTTGTGTCCTCGACCACTTTTGCCTTTTTCACATCCTCCTCCTTTGCCTTTTTCACATCCTCCTCCTTTGCCTTTTTCACATCCTCCTCCCTCGCCTCTTTCGCCTCCTCCTTCACCTTCTTCCTCTTCTTCCCCTCTCCACCACTCCCCTTCTCCCCCCCACTCTCGTCGCTCTCGTCCTTGACCACCTTGCGTGCCCGCCGTGGCCGCTTGGCCGTCGGCTCTTCTGCCTCATCGCCCGACTTCTCGCCCGCCTCGGGTGACCGCCGCTTCTTCTCCGTCACCTCGCCCGCCCCCGCCGACGGAGAGGCCCGCCGTCCGCTCGCCGGCCGCGTGGCAAAGGACAATTTCGTCTGCTGCGTCGGTGTTGGCCGGCTGCTGCCTGGCGTGCCAAAGAACCGTCTGTCCCATTTCCCACGGTCAGCGCAAAGGTTTCAGCATCACAGACCGGAACAGGAACCTGCCCCAGCGTCGTCTGCGACGGCTTGACATACCCCAGGGTCGCCTGCTTGTTCGGCGCCATGGTGGTCGGATGCGATCTCGTCGAGAATCCTGCTTGTGTCCGCGCGAGTGGTCTCGTGGTCGCCGTCCTCGCTGTCGGACACCGGAATGCCGCCCGCAAAAAAGGCAACGAGCAAGGGGCGCCGCGCGCAAATCGGAGCAGCCGTCGGGAATACAGGTTGGGCACTGCTCGGGCCTTTCGTGGACGAGGGATAGAAGTCGAGTCTGCCTAGTCGTCCCGCGGGCTTTTGCTTAGCGGCTGGCATGGACGCGCTTTGCACGCGTTCCGTACTCGGCCAGTCGCACAAGGTCACGTGACACCACTCAACTCGGCCGCTGGTCTCTCGCTCACTCTCACTCTCTCTCTCTCACACATCAACCAAGCCGGCATTACTTCATTGTCCGCCCTCTCTATGCTAGTGGTACAGTGCGGAGAGCGGAGTCGCCTGCACGTCTCTCAAAATGTCGCCCTTCTCCTCTCGTCTCCTCGCCTCTCTTCTCCTCAGCCTCGCACCCCCTCAGTCGTAGTACCGCAGCTCCTCGGCCGTGCGGCCGCGAATGAACTTGGGCTCCGAGCCCGGCACGTAAATGTCGTTGAAGAGCACCTGCAGGTTCGCCTCGGGCAGCGGCATGGCCTCGGCGGCGGCCGACTCGGCGTTGACGTAGGCGCGCGCCTCCTTGTCCAGCGTCTTGAGCTCGTCCTCGGTCACGACCCCCCACTCCACCATCTTGTGCTTGAGCCCGGCAATGGCGTCGTTGGTCGACCGCATCCGCTGGATCTCCTCGCGCGTGCGGTACGTCGTGCCGGGGTCCGACATGGAGTGGCCGCCATACCGGTACGTCACGTACTCGAGCACCAGCGGGCCGTGGCCGTTCTCCGTCCACTCCTTGCCGTACTTGACCGCCGCCTGCACCGCCAGCACGTCCATGCCGTTGACCTTGAGGCCGGGGATGTACTGCCCGCGCTTGTAGTAGTCCGTCAGCGCCGACGACCGGTTGGCCGCCGTGCCCATGCCGTACTTGTTGTCTGTTGGTTAGTAAGCATTCCATACGACAGGGAGCCCTTCACACAAAAACGCACTCTCGCAGCCAAACATGGCCGGCAGCTTCCACAGCTTCGCCATGTTGAACGCCTCAAACACCTGGCCCTGGTTGCTGGCGCCGTCGCCGTACAGGATGATCGTCGCCTTCTTGCGGTTCTCGTACTGGTGCGCAAACGCCAGTCCCGCGCCCACCGGCACCTGCGCGCCCACAATGCCGTTGCCGCCGTAGAAGCCCTTTTCAAACATGTGCATCGACCCGCCCCGGCCATACGAGATGCCGCCCTGCCGGCCCAGCAGCTCGCCCAGCACCTTGCGCACCTCGGCGCCCCGCATGTACGCAAAGCCGTGGCAGCGGTACGACGTGATGATGTCGTCCTCGCGCGTGATCGCATTCTCAATGCCCACCGCCACCGCCTCCTGGCCCGTCGACAGGTGGCAGAAACCCCGGATCTTCTTCTCCTTGTACAGCCGGTCCGCCGCCATCTCCATTTGCCGGATCACCACCATGTCGTAGTACGTGCGCTTCAGCTGCTTCTTGGTCACCTCGAGCGTGTACGGCGGCGGGTCGATCTCGTACGTCTCGAAGCTCTCGTCGCTCAGCTGGATCGTAAACGGCTCCTCGTCGCCCTCCGGCACCGCGCTCTTCTCCACGTGCGCCGACGCCGCGTCCGTCGTCACCGTCCGCCGTGCCGCCATGGCCGACACACGCATCGCCGCCGCCGTCGTCGTCGGCATCACCGTCGTCGTCCTCGTGCGCAGAGCATTGCCAGCCGACGCCGTCGCCAGACGGCCGGCGCGGAAAGCCACTCGCGAGAACATGGCAATCAATTGGAAGAGATAATCAGAAGAAAAGACAGCTGCACAGATGCGGCCGATCGATGCGGGTGCTGTTCGTGATGCCAAGGTGCTGCGAGGGGGTTGAGAGATAAACGGCCAAAAGACTGGAAAAAAGTGCGGACGGAGACCCAATAGCTTTTCCTCCGCATTTTGCTCTACGCGGACATGCTGAGGGACCTCCGGCGCTGCACAGCAGCACAGAGCTCCCTGTACCCCAATCAAATTGTGTGGCCGTGCCTTGCCCGTCTCCACGGACAGCCACCGGCGCCTGCGCGCTTGCCCCCTTCCAGCATAGCCCTCCCTGTAATACCGACCTCCCACGGCTCGCAGCAGCCCGACAGCCTGGACGGCGACTGCTCCGTTTTCGCGCCGTCGCTCGAAATTACAGCGAGCTTCTCAGCTGGCGATTTCACCCGATAACGCCGACGCCAAGACGCCGTATCGTAATAAGATACCGCCCAGAACGATCGCGGCAACCTGTTATTAACAAACTCGGGCAATACTAACATAACGAAACTGTAATCACAGGCCATGCTCGCTACAACTGTGACAATTCCTGCTTCCTGCCAAACGCCCCTGACCATGCTTCGTCTCGCGCAGCAACAAAACAGACAAGGAATGACATGTCCAACATGTCCAACATGCTTTCCGCCCGCATCGAGCGCGGGCGGGTAAGGGTAAAACACACGCTTCTCTCCGTGCCAATATGCTCAGTCGTCGTGGAAAAATGTAGTGTTGCCCGGCTGCAACGGGGCCGTGGCCGGCCCGGCATCTCGCATATCCACGTCCTGGGCCGCCAATTCTCGCCGCGGGATGCTGGCCAGCATGCTCTGCGGCCGGCGGTAGTCGAGCGTCATCGCGCTCTGCGGCCGCGACGAAGACGAGGCGTCCAGAGACCGCGGCGCCAGCGTCCGCGGCGCCAGCGACAGCGGCTGCTCCACCAGAGCCTCTTCTGGCGGGGAAAACGACCACACCTCCATGACCGTCCGGCCGCTGCGCAGCGCCATCGCCACGCACTTCTCGTCCTCAAAGGCCACCCGCCACACGGCGTCGCCGTGGGAAATGAGCTCCCGGACCAGCTGTCCCGTCTTCAGGTCCCACACCTTGACGCGGCCGTCACTGCCACCGCTCACAACTCGCGTATCGTCGAACTGAAGGCTCGTAACACTATTATCATGGGCCGCCAATCTGTGGATCGGACAGAACCGCGACAGCGACCACACCCGGACCGAGCCGTCTGAGCCACCCGTCACCAGCGTGTCGCCGCGCATCTGCAGCTGGCCAACCAGTGAGGTGTGACCCTGCAGCACCGCCTGGCACTCTCTACAAAGCAAGGTCAGTACAGCACACATACGGTACGAGAGGGCGAGGCAAGGGGAAACATACCCTGTCGCAGCGTTCCATATCCGGACGCTCGTGTCGAGACTGCCGGTAGCCACGCGCACACCGTCAAAGGCAATAGCGTAGATCTGGCTGAAGTGGCCCTGCAGCGTGTGCAGGCATCGACCCTCGGATATGCTCCAGACCTTGGCCGTCGTGTCGTAGCTGCCAGAGACAACAATGTCGCCCTTGATCTCCAAGCACCGCACGCTGGCTTGGTGGCCGACCAGCACGTTCCGGCACAGCCCCGTACGGATGTCCCAGATGCGCAGGCTGGTGTCTCGGGAGCCGGAGATGGCCGTGTTTTCGTCCGACATCTTCAGACACCGCACCGTCGACGTGTGGCCGCGGAGGGTGTGCAGACATGCTCTGCACTCGTGTTAGTCGTCAGTCCGTACATGTACACAACCTGCAAGGCGGCCTACCCTGTGGCAAGATTCCAGACGCGAACGTCCCGGTCGCAGCCTCCGCTCACGAGAATGTCGTCCCACGGAATCATCGCCCAAACGCCCATCACATGGCCCTGGAGCGTCTTCTGGTTTTCGCCTTCCGTGTCAAACACATGGATCCGGGCATTATCCAGCGCAACAATGATGTACTTGGACGTCAGGTGAAGACTCGTGACTACACCGCCGTCCTGTGTAATGTTCTTGGCAACATTGCGGCCACCGGTTCGCCAGGCGGCGTCCACGAGATATCGCTGCTTGAAGTGGGACTTGTAGGACTTGAGCTGCGGTCGGATCCGAGAATGGGCACCCATCGGGCCACCGTCCAGGCTGTGAGACGTAGCCAAGGGCACATCTGCATCATGGGCGACGAGTAAGGAGGCGTTTTGCACGGCAAAGTCGCTGTCGGAGACGCTCATCGGGAACGAGGCCAGGTCCTCGGACGAGGACAAGGCACTGGGCGTTGGGGGGAAGGCCTCGGACAGGTGGCGGCCGTAATCGTGCTTCACGCAGAGATTCTTCCACGTCATGTCATCGCTCAGCAGATCCCGCCAGCGTCGCGAGACCTGCGCAGCGCGAGCCAGGACCTTTGGGTCGTCGATGAATGACAAAATCTGAGGCAGGTTAGCACATGAGACACGTGTGGCAATGACGGTGCCTCGGACAGGGGAGATCGGGGAGCCATACTCGTAGGCAGAGCTCGTCAGGCAGGCTCGTGAACGGATCCTTCTTCAGCAACGGACTGACGAACTGATGGACAAAGCTCAGCTGTTGGCTAGTGCAGAGGTTAAGCAGGTCGGCCAGCAATCGGGTCCGTTCGGCACTGCCGCAGCTCTTAAAGTGCTGGCGGAGCTGGGTTTGGAAAAAGTCCTCGTCCGCGGCCGCATCTCTCCAGTCGGGCTCGATGTGAGACGGGCCTGGCGATGCGGCAGGGGTTGGTGGTGGCGGCGGCGATCCCGTCATGGCCTGTTCATACTCGGCTGCGGGTGTCGTGCTCATGCTCGGCGTCGGCGGACCCCTCGGGGGCCTAATCTGGGCGACCTTCATAGAGCCGGTGTGCAGAGTGAGTTCGTCACAGCTAAAGGTGCTTCCCCTTCGTTCGGAGAAGCTGGCAGGCTGTGTATATCTGACCATGGCTGGGGGCGAGAGCAGGCCGTCCAGTGGTCGTGGGCGGGCAGGCCGTAGTCACCGGTGGCGATCGTGTGGCCGAGGCTGCTCGTGTGTCGAGGAGGAGAGGGACCGAAGCCGGCTTGGGTCAGCGGACAAAAGAAAGGGGTTGCAGTCGGCAGGGTCGAGTCGCGAGACGCGCAGTCCAGAGAATGGCATCGGCGGGCAGCGGACGCGTGCTGGTTCTGGTCGAGGCAGACGACAGCTAGAGCTGCATTGGCATGGCGCCAGAGAGATGCAGGACGGAAATGCGGACGTCCCGGGGAAAGGCCAAGTGACGTGCGTGTTGCTGTTGGGGCGACTGTCAACACCTCCGGCAGGCCTTGGGGCTGGCGAATAGAGGGCGGGAGGGGCGAGAAGAGGGAAGGAGGGCAGGATAAGCACGCGAGGAAGCCGCAGACGAGGGCGACGGAGGGTTTTGCAGGAGGTGGTGGCGGCGGCGGCTGCCTTTTGGCTTTGGGTGGAAATGGGAGAGGTGAAAAGGGAAGCCCAAAGGGTAGGGGGAAAGAAGCCGCCAGAGCCAGAGGGTGGAGTATTAAGGCCCTCGGCCGAATCAGATGACAGCAAGGGTCGCTGACTACAGCATGAACTACCAGCGCAGCCAGCACACCACCTGGAAATCGCGACAGCGCAGCGCCTGTCAGGAGGCGGCGCAAGTCACGACTTGTTACTGTCCAGCGCTGTCGGAGCGGCCGTTAGCGCTCTTTTGCTCTCTTTTGCATGTGTACGGAGGAATAACGATGCTCGTGCTCGTATTCTACGCCGGGCCAGGCGCGACGGAATGTCGTTGCTACGACTTGACTTGCATTCCCTGCCGCCTCCGTCGGGGATAATGTGCAGGTGGAGCCTGCAACTCGGCTGCATTCTGCATTCGGCTTCTGCTGACTGCGTCGTGCCTCCTGCTTTCTGTGTTCTGTGTTCTGTGTCGATTCCGCTGTTCACTGCGGATAGCACGCCATTGTCCAGCGCCGCCAGGCATCTTGCCACCCCTCATATTCACTCTGTTTCAACAGTAATAACAATGGCCCCTTCCTAACCTTGGCTCCCTCTGCGCGCATTTCTTCCCCCTTCCTGTCGCCCTGAAACTCGCACATTAATCCCTGAGCCAAAAAAAAAACCCACAGCCCCTTCCCCCCTCGTAAAGACCACCTAATAATAATAACCGCCCGCGTTTGGCCAAACGTGGCATCTGGGGTGGATTGAGACATGGCCGCCCTCTCCCGCCAACACCAAGCATAGGGCAGCTGTGCACAACATGTCGCCCTGCGCTTCTCCATCTTTCACGCCCGCATCCGGACGACTCTTCCTGCAGCAAACCAGCGCCATCAGCATTGCTTCTTCCGGTTTGTCTGGCGCGTCCGAGAACTGCAGGACCAAGCGTCGCATGCAGGTAGCCGTTGTGCAGATGACGGGCGCTACACTCCCGCTGTCGAGGGCTTGCGGCTGAAGGGAAGACAGGCAGCTTTGCACAACGCTCCCTAATACGAGTCGTCAGGGCCGCATGCGCATGGACGCGACTCTCCCTGCCAGATGCAGCCCAGTAAATCACGGCTAGGTCGCGGCACGTCTCACCCGTAGACGGGCTTTGCTTTTGCAAGCAGACAGGCTGGATCACTCCATTATCGTAAACAGTGTAGGAAAATGCACCTCTATCCTCGTAAAATATAAAGCCAGGAAAAGAGACCAGGAAAAACCAAACACCAGACTCCGCCATTCCAAGCACACGCTCCGTCCAGAGCCATTTTGAGTCACGCCGCTGCGTCTCCTCCAGGGTTCCCTTTTGCCGAGGAGGTACACGGTGTAATAAGTAATACACAGAAAGAGAGCACGCTTTCAGGGCTTTCGCGAGAGCCAGGTCACCATGCCGCAGTACACGACCGTCAGAGCAAGCCACAATGGCAGACCGTCGAACTGGCCCCCCTCCTAGTGGTGGTGTCCAAACTGGGTCAGCAGCGGCAGCAGCATTCCGGCAATCGTCGCCAGCGTGTCGCGCATCTGCGGCCGGTTCTGCCGGCGCTGCGACAGGTTCCCGTTATCGACGTAGCTGCTGCCCAGCGGCAGATGATGCTCGTGGCCGCCGCTCTCGTCCTGCATCGCCTGCATCGCCACGTACCTGACTAGGGTTAGCTTGCGAAAGACAAAGATGACAGTCTACCCGAGGGGGGGCTCACAGAAATGTCCCGGCAGAAAACAGCAGCAGCAGTCCGGTCCAGTACTGGCCGTGCTCGCTCTCCACGTTGCTGCCCCAGATCAGCATGATGAAAATGTACGTCGACAGAGCCCCAAACGGCGCCGCCAGACTGAAGAGCACCAGATGGCCGCGAGCCGCCCGCTTCGACAGCCCGTGCTTGAGCAGCACCGACGTCAGGCCGAACGCGGCCGGCGCCTTGTGCAGCATAATGGCCACAAAGATGACCAGGCCCAGCTTCATGTCCTCCGTCGTGGCCGACGCGCCCATGGCGATACCGTCGGCCATGGCGTGGATCACGAGCCCGGCCGTCGTGGCCAGCCCCCGTGACTGCCGCGGCGTCGGCGTCAGCGATCCCAGAAACCCAGCCTCCTCCTCCACCTCGCCGTCGCCGTCGTCGTCCCCCGACCCGCTCGAGATGCCCAGGTTGTCGAGACTGATGTGGCGCGTCGCCGGCGCCGTCTGCAGCTTGTCCACGGCATGTCGCGGTAGCCGGTCGATCAAAAACATGCACACAAAGCCCGACACCAGCGCAAATCCAATCTGGAACGTTGGCAGCACCCGCGCCTCGCCCTCGTGTTCGGCCTTTGGCGGCTTGCTCGTGTCGTCGTGGGAGCCCCCGGACTTTGTATCATCGCCCTTGTGCTCCGTCTCTGTGTCCGCAGCCGCGACCGCAGTCTCATCTCTCCGCCGCCGGCCCCCCCTCTTGTCCTCTTGTGGCATCCAGAGGCGCCGAACGAGCTCGTCCACGGCTCGGGGTGAGAGTGTATTCGAAACAGCGCCGGCCACGGCCGCGACCGGAGACCGTGGGACTGCGTCAAGCGCGGCAGCTCCGGAGTCGAAGACGTTGCGCGCCAGCACCGCCGCCGCACGAGAAGTAGCAGCACCACCAGTGCTGGGGTTGAGCAACGCGTCCGCAACGGCCTCAATGCCCTCTGGGATGATAACGATGAGGGACGTGCCGACAAGGATCCCGACGCCTATGCTCGAAACAAAACGTAATTGCGACTGTGTCAAAGTCATGGATAGTGGGAGTGCGCCTGCAAGAAAAGATCTGGCGGTGGCTGTTAGAAGTGAGGTTATTGCGATCGAAAGTCCTGCATCGAGAGTACATACGCAAACGCCATAACGGCCTGTACAGAGCAGAGAAGTTAGCTATTGCCATCCCCAAAGAGCCGAGAGTTCGGGTCCAAACGTACACATAGTGCCAGCAGCAGCAAAAGGCCGCCCATCTCGAGGGTTTCCGGCTGGGCTGTTGAAAGGAACAACGAGACTAAAAGACCAAAAAGAGAATTGCTGTCGTCACCGAGTCATTTGGCAGCGTCAAAAGGTGCAGCACGCAAATCGGTGGTATCCCAAGGCCCGCGCTCCGTGGCCCGTCCCTTTTGTCAGTCTGCCGCGTGGGTGAATCTCCGGTATTCCGTCGCGATGGCTGGGCAATCCTCCCTCGCATTTCGTTGTTTTCCAGCGCCCTGTCTTCGCCCCTGGCTGATGTGGCTCAACATTAAGTGGGGCACCCGTTCTTTTGCTCATGCATTAATGTCACTACCGACCCCAATTAACACGTAACGCGCTACCGTTGACTATTTTCTGTCGCGATCGCGTCTCCATCCATATCACCTCGAGATCCCACCAACCAAGCCCACGCTCTGGGCACCCAGGAAGAAGGACCGATTTCCCTATTACTGCCTGGAACCAGAGCCCACGATGGACGAGTGTATGTGAGACCTCCGAATGGGAGCTACTCCATCTTATCAAGGTCTGCTTACGCTAACTACCTCTCTAGGGGTCGCAAATGCCAACGAGGCGCTGGAGGTCAGCCTCGTCAAGGCAACTCCATCGTCGCTCGTGACGGTGGCCTCGTTTCAACCCCAGTTTACCTACCCCATCTTTGGCAACGAAGAGACCATCTTCGGTTACCAGAACCTCAAAATACTCCTACAATACAATGCCTCCGATATGCGCCCAAATCTGCAGGTCTCCTACAGCAAGTCCACGTCCATTGGCGAAGCCGAGCCGATAGACATCGCCGAAGCTCTGAAAGATTTCCTGCCTCCAGGTAGGCCACCCCCATGTCGGCATTGTCCTTTGTGCCGTATGCTGAAAGCGTTTCCCTCTCCTTGCAGTGGCGTTCCAGAAACCGGCCGACTTTGAAAAGGCCATTCGACAAAGCTCCGAGGCCGGCTACCAGCCCCCGGGTGAGCTCATCAAGGAGCTCGAGACCAGCGACGGCCGGTATGAAATCTGGAAGGGCAGTTTGGCCGACCCGGCCGTGAAGCAGCTGGTCAATCGGATCCAGATCTTCGTCTCGCTGTTTATCGAAGGCGGTTCGTTTATCAAGACCGATGGCTCAGATCCCGCCGACCGTTGGACCGTGTTCTTTCTCTTCCGCACGCGGCAGCTGCCCGGTTCTGCCAACGCATACGAGTATGAGTTCGCTGGCTATTCGACCGTTTATCGCTTCCTGCTGCCCGTCGGGGCCGCCACTCCGCCTCACACGACCGAGCCAGTCGAGTCGACGGCCGAGTTTGAGCTGCCGGCCAGCGGCGAGCCCGAGTTCGCCCTGTCCAAGCTCCCGTGTCGGTCGCGGCTGTCACAGTTTGTGCTCCTGCCGCCGTTCCAAGGCAAGGGCAATGCCGGCCGGCTCTACCGTGCCATCTTTGAGCAGTACTTGCACGAGCCGCAGACGCTAGAGCTCACGGTAGAGGACCCTAATGAGGCGTTTGACGATGTGCGCGACCTGGCAGACCTCCAGTACCTCAGTACCGTGCCGGCGTTCAACGAGACGGTGCGTATCGACACCAATGTCGAGATCCCCCGGACCGGGCCGTCACCCAAAAATATTGTCGACCCAACGGCCCTGGAGGCGCTGCGGCAAAAGACCAAAATTGCGCCGCGCCAGTTCCACCGCCTAGTCGAGATGCACCTCATGCACAAGCTGGCCCCGAGTCTACGGCCAGACCTGGACGAGGTTGAGGATGAGCCGGCCGCGGTGACTGGCAAGGACAAGGGCAAGGCACCGGCAGTGACCGAGAAGCAACACCATGAGTACAAGCTCTGGCGACTGTTTGTCAAGCAGCGGCTTTACCGACACAACAAGGAGATCCTCGGCCAGCTCGAGCGGGGCCAACGCATCGACAAGCTGGAGGAGACGCTCCGGAGTGTGGAGCTAGAGTATGCGCGGATCCTGAGCCTGTTTGAGAGCCGAGCGAAACTGCTGGTGCCGGTAGCGGCGAAGCGGAAGCTGCTGGATGACGACGAGGACGACGGCTACGATAGCTCGACAAGCAAGAGGGCGCGCACAGACAAGGCATAAAGGGGGGGAAGGGGGGGCCGAGGATAGAAATGGCGTTGTGATTGGGAATCGGTCGTGCAAGAAAAGATGTGCCTTTGTTTTTAGTCTAATTGCCCGAATGGCTCTGCATCTGGATTAGGATGAAATGAGACAATCACCAGAGGCAGAATACCCAAAACTCATAAATGAAACCCCGCTTTTCTACGCCGACGCCGCGACGAATTCGTTCCGTGCTGTCCAGTACTTGTCGGTGACGACGTCGCAGAGGTCTTGCAGGTCGCGAAGGCCCTTTTCGAGTGCCTCAATCGCCGTGCCCTCTGTCGAGTGGTGGGAGTGGTTAGCATGAGAAGCGACAGTGCTGGAGAGGGGACGTATGGCTCACCATATGTCTGGATGCGAATGTTCATCTTGGCCTCGGACGGATGGGGAATCGTGTAGGCGCAGAACTCGACGTCGGGGCTGCAAGGCAAGGCGAATGGGGTCAGCTCTCTGGGAAGAACTGGCAAAGGCCACAAGGACCACAATGACAACGCGAGTGACTCACTTCTTCATGATGATAAATCGCAAGGCATTGCCCAGAGTATGGCCCTCTTCGATAAACTCAAACGATGCGGCCGTCGGTGTTGATCCCGGCAGCTGTAGGGCGCGTTGTCAGCTTTGAGGTCCAAACAGTCCGGGCGCTCCTCTGGTATACATACCAGCTTGACCCTCTGTGCCTCTTCCTCTTCCTCCTCCTCCTCTTCTTCCTCGCCTTCTACGCCATCTTCTTCCATCGCTTCAGCCGCGGCCGGTTCGACCACCTCATCGACGGGCTCAGCCTTTGCTTCTGCTGGCTGCTCAACCGGCGCGTCTTCCATCTCGGCGTCCTCCGGCACCTGCTCCGGAGGTGGCTGCTTTCTTCTTGACCTCGTGGACGACATTTTGGAGGTAGGACTCGCCGTCGACTGGTGATAACGGTGGTTGTGGTTGAAGCGTCGTCTTTTTTTGCGGCAACGTCACTAATTTTTTGCCGCCTACCGATAAACTTTTTTTTGCGCCGATAAAGATCTTTGGCAGCCACAACGCGGGGGGCTAAAATGCAGGCGTCTCACATAACATAATCAGGCCGACAGGAAATCTCACGGTTCTGCATTTTCCATAAATCTAGCGCATTGCTGCCCCATGTATCTTACTGTAGGTATTTCTTGCAGCCCGGTGAGCTTCCATTCATTACCCGTCAAATTGATCTTGGTAAAAATAGACTTCACATGTCATGCCAGAGCTATGTCCGGTAGTTCGTTGAGCGACCTAGTATCGAGGCCGACCAGTGGTTGGAACCGGCAGTTCCGTGATCAGTCCCGATGTGATCTCGATATCTAGCGTGCCATACTGTACAGTGTGCTGGTACGCGTACTTGTACGAGTACAAGCACTCGTAGTACTCGTACTCTGGGCGAAGGGGGGGTGGGAATATTCATGCATTGAGCACATGGCATCAATTGTAGGATGCTTGAAAATGAGAGATGCCGAAAGACGACCGAAACTGGTTGGCGAATTGTGACGAGACAGCCTCGCGCTAAGGGGCATCCCGTTACTGGACGAGGGACCTTGCGATGCCGAGGTGGGAATCCACTTGGAAGGGCGCGAAGCCGCAATCGGACAGAAAAGACAGATGCGGATGACGACCAGTGTGAATCAACAATCCAATAAGAGGCGGGCTGAAGTTCACAGGCCCACCCCGCCGGCCGAGATGGGAAGGGTATTGTGCAAGCAAGATGCTGCTCACATTGCAATTTGAGAGAGGCAGGCAGAGCAGTTGAACATGCCCAAAGCGGTAATCCCAGAACCAATAAATCTCCACCCGGCGGCTAGCTGCAGAGAACAAGTGTTGGTGAAATGACTTGTTGTCACCTAGGACGCATTCGTGGAAAGAGAGCAAGGATACGAGTTGGTTGGCAGGAGCGGCTGCTCGTAGGATGCAGACGGGCCTTGACATTCGTACTCGCAAAAGGCCCCCCCCGTAAGAACCGTGCGGCTCTAGCTCACAAGGGACATTCGATGCGCAGTTTCCAGTTTGCACTCAATTTTGCGCCCAGTCGGCAGACTCTCCGCAGCCTTTTTTTCTTCTTTTTTTTAGACGAATGAGCACGGGCTCAGCAGAAGTAGTGGCGGGGGACGACGACGCTCGCCCCAGCCGTTTGTCTGCACGACGCGGCAGGAGCCAGGCGTCGTGCATCGCACAGAGTACTCGCATGCGGTACCACGGGTGCTACTGATAACCTGCGCCACGTCTTTTGGGCCTGTTGCCAATTTGGCGACACGGCAATACGTACTTGTACTCGTACGTACTCGTACGGAGTATCTTATACGAGCACTTCCGTATTTGCGAGGCGCTTGCGCTCATGAAATTCGGTCCATGTAACCCTACCGATTGGGTTCTATTGCGCTGAACACATTGTCGGGATCAATGTGTAAAAAAAGGCCACTCGGCGTCTAGGGCCGGCCGAGAGTTCCGTAGAGACACGAGGGCTAAGCACCCCGGACACGGACGGACAATGGAAGGTATCTTTCCAACGACAATCACCAGCCGGCGTGCACAAGTCCTCACCCTGGGACGGGTAGACAAAAACGGGAGGACGAAGGAGAAACAGAAACAGTCCGAGCAGACCGGTAAGGAACATATTAATATCCTAGATTGTATTATTGGAACGCCGTGCCACTCGGCCAAAAAGAAAGACGAAAACCCAGGCCGCAGGTGGCACGAAGCGGAGGGCGGACGGCCATCTTTCTCGTACGGCGTGCCGCACCTGGTGCGGTGAGGAAGCAAAAGCTACAGCCGAAACGAGGCAAATTGTGGCAGCCGATATTGGCAACCGATATTGTGGATGAGAGCCCCGCTGGCGAATCACGAAACACACATCTGCGACTTGTTACGACAAAGGTCCGTCCCCAGCATGGGTACGGAGTAGCAATAAGCGAACCCGCTCGTCGGGAGAGCGCTCATAGTTCAGGCCAAGTTGAAACAGCAAACGGCCATGTCGCCAGCCGAAAGCAATGTGCCGGACAGGGATGACGGGGCAGAGGAAACAAATTTTGGAATAAAAGGGGCGATGGGGGCGAAAGATGGGGGAAAAGTGCGCCATGCCAATGCGAACTCCTGGCTGCGAACAGCCCTCTCCCGCCGCGTGGGATGATGATGTCGACAATGGGCCCCGGAACTACGGAGTACGGAGTACGGAGTACTCATACTACTCGTAGACGAGCACCAAGCCACACCCCATTTCGTGACCACGTCGCGGCTGGGCCGGTTCCAGGCTCACTGTCACACGGCCGCCTCCTTTAATTCCGCGATGCCAGCCAGTGGTCGATCGGAAACCCAAGCCTCGGACACAGGTGGTCTGGACGAGCACTGGCCGCCCCGTGGGCGGTGGCCGATCTCCACCAGCCCTCTTCTGATACTATCTTACGAAAGCGTGTGCGAGTACATACGGAGTAGCATACCAGCCAAATCCATCGCCGCGCTCTGGTTGGCTCGCTCTGCATCCCCATCCAACAGACGGGCTAGTCTAGCAGAGCAAGAACCGGCCAGCAGAGCCGACTGCTTTGCGTTTGGCCCTCCCTTCTCCTTGCAGTAGTGGCGACGCCTTTCTGGGGCGGCCGGTCGGAAAGGGAAAAAGTGCATGTCTGCAAGCAGCCCAGCCGTTTCGCATGCGCGCGCGCCGTCCCCCCCTCAAAGCACGAACAGAGCTTTAAGATACTTTGGTGCGGTGGCAGAGCTCCTCGGGGCCCAACGGCAGCAATCTAGGACGGTGCCTGTGCGTCTTCGTCATGAGCTAGCACTGCCAAGCTTCCGCCGCGGACTTCAGACAGGGGGGGGCAGAGGCGTTCAACCCTGCAGTGGTGCCTCGGGTCAGCCAGTATGTATTTTTGTATTTTTGTATTTTTGTATTTTTGTATTATTGATATTCAGAGTACTTGCACTCGTAATCTTGTCGCGGATCGCGGGGCGCTGTTTGGTGTCTGCCCGATATCTGTCAATCCGCTGGCAGGGGGGAAACCAGGAAGATTTGTTGTGGACGAGGCAAATGGCAGGAATGGCAGCTAAAACGGTGATGCTAGCCAGCAGCCTTTTTCAGCGAATACGAGCAGCAGAGACGAGACAACAAGGGCTCACGGACAGGGGTTAGACCACCCAGAATTCGGCCGCTTGCTTGGGCCAGCGAAAAAGGTAAAACAGACTAGAGCGAGAAAAAGTGGACAGAGCGCCGGCCAACGGAAGCGTTGTATTTTCCCGGCTTTTACGAGTACGAGTAGGGTGTCCCCCCTCCAATCCGCCGCCGGCCAATCGCCTGCTCTGCTATCCTCTCTGCTGTAACTCGCTAGTGCAGCAGGTACAGAGTTAAGTCGTAGTGGTTCGCAACTCAGACACCGGCTTCCAGGGCCCGCCTTCTCGTGGCAACAGTAAAAGAAAAACAGGCTATGCAGGAAGCGCATCAGAGCATCAGAGCGGAAGAAGAGCCAGGCAGCAGGACAAGACATTCTCGTAGACGGGCACAAGACGAGCAGAGGCAGAGCGCACAGCAACAAAAACATACGGAGGAAGTCATACGAGACGCAAACCAGGGCACTATCGAAGGAAGTGCCCGCCAACAGAAGTGCGCCTAACAGCCCTCCCGCTCTGCTAGGCCGCCTGAATCAATCGCTGCACCTCCTGCCTCGCCCTACGACGTACGTATGCACAGTACGAGTACGAAGAACTCCTGCCCCGTTCAAGTATCTTACGCCCCTCCACCCCCCCTCCCCCCCTCCCCCCTTTATCCTGGGCCCTGCAACCAACCAGGCCAAGATCTCTCACACAAAACTGTATCACTGTTCGCTCGCCAGATCCCTCCTTTCATAACCAGCGCTTCGTCCTCCAACCACTCCCAAAACCACCCTTGCACCTCTCAGTTTTTTTTTCTTCCTTCGGCTCTTTTCTTCCCTCTTTTTCCTGTCCAGTTCTCACCACTTTCTCTCACGGTCGCTTTCTTTTGCTTCCCTGATCTACTCAGCGCCTATCCGCTCTCTACGTCCTACCTGGCCCTATTCCACAGCGCACGCTTGAAACGATCTGCGGCCCCCGCTTAATCAACCGACAGACACGCAATCCAGCACAGCGTTTCGCATATCCGCCTCCTCTCCCCTGCTTTTTTTTTCGCCCGTGTTCCTGCTACCGCTTGTACTCGCCGCGACCCATAAACCACGAGAGAAAAACAAAGAGGCAAGAACATCGCCCACCAGCGCAGCTTCTGGACAAAACACGACAGAATCGCCCTGCTTTACTCTCAGCAGTCGCTGCCAAGTCGCTTACTGGTGCTTTGTTACGCTTTCGCGCGAACGCGAGCAAACACTAGTATTAGAAACCGAAAATCCCGGCTAAACGCTTCCAGCAAGGCGTCGGCTCCATCGACTCCAGTCGCTTTTTTGGCTGTGGCAATACCCGCCACCCGTCCAACTACCACCTAAAATACAAGCGGAACGGAAGCTGGAGCGCAGCGAGAATAAGGGGCCCTACAAAGCTCTCATATCTGCTGGCATAGGCCCGAACCGGCCTCGTCGACGTGTCGCAAACCGACTCGGCTCTGCAAGGATTCTTGCCTCGAGGCATTGGCATCACTGCTACACCTCCCCTTTTCTGGGCGCTCATCGCCAAAGCTTCTCATCAAACACACAATGAGTACCGCCATCACAATGGCCCCGTCTCCGGCTCCTCACGACCGGCCGTCGTTTGCCAGCACCAAGAGCAGCAGCTCCACGACCGCCGCAGACATCTCCGCTGTCGTGTCTTCTTCTCCGGTCGCCCAGAGATCGCTCGCCGCCGCAACGCCACACGGCCCTGCACAACGGTCGGGAAGCGGTAGCCCGCACGGTGCTGCCTCCATTACCATGCGGTCTTCTCCTCCTAGCACGTACGTGCTGCGCCCTGGACGAATTGTCTTGGCTTACTGTTCCCTGCTGACATTGTTTACTAGCCTGCGGAATATACCCCCGAAGATCGTCGTGAAGAAGGAGCCCAGCTCGCCAGAGCCCACGCCCCGACACCGCCCGCGGAGACTCGATCTGTCCAAGGGCTCTGCAGCCAGCGCGGCGCCAGGGACCGGTCGCCCGATGACCGCCAGGGACGGCTTGGGCATCCAGGAGGTTGGCCTTGCCTGCCTCTCTCCCGGCTTCGTCACCCACGACCCTGCCATGAAGGAGCAATTGCAGCGCAGCATGACTGTTCGCGAGCAGCAGCGGCACATCATCGAGGCGCGTCTGCAACAGCAGTCGGCCAAGGGGGATGGCGAGATCCCCAACAAGGACAAGGACAGCAACAGCCACTTTGCAGCGAAAACCCCCGGCATGTCCCGGCGCAACAAGGCGCCTCCCGGCCTTTCGATTGTCGCTCCGTCTCATGACAACTTTGCCAACGAGCGTGTGATTCAGTCTGCCCCGTTGGGACAGACCTTCACTGGCATCCACAACCCGCATCCCTTGACTCGCCATATTACCAACCAGCCATCCAAGCTCTCCAGCACGTCGCACATCCACCACGTCCCAGCCAACCAGACACATAACCGCCTGCCGCCCATCGCCGACGTGTTTGGCCAGGGTCTCTCTGGCCACCCCGATTCGAGCGGCCACTCCCTGTATGTTCAGCAAAGCGGGTCGCGCGGACCTCTGACTTCGCCTGGCCACCCTCCGCAGATGTCTCACCCGCCACCGATTGCCCAGCCGCAACAGCCCCCATCTGCGCGCGCAAGAGAATACCGGTCGGCCGAGGAGGCCCAGGCTGAGTTGGCTGGTGGCCGCGCCGAGCTGCTCCCAAAGCTTGTCCACTATGGCGGACACCAGCCGCCAACACCGCCTTCGCCACAGCATGGCTATGCGTCCAGGAGCACAGACGGCAACCGGAGCACGAGCCGAAGACGCCCGCGCGCCGAATACGAGGATGGCGGCAGTCCGCCCCTGGGCACCGGGCGCCCTGCGCAGCGGCGTGGTCCCTTTGGTGAGGGCCGTGACAGCCCAGAGACCCAGCGGGCCAAGCGCGACGAATTTCTCCGCCTGTGCGAGCGTGCCTGGGATTTGTTCCACTCTTAGCCGAGAGAGCCCCCAAAAGTTGAAAGAGACATCTGCTGCGGTCGAACTTTTTCTTCCTTTCAACGGCACACAATCTATGTTCGACATATTTATACGGCTATTCGGGGGAAGTCTAGCCCGGGTACTGGAACGGGTTTTCTTAATGTCTTGTGAAACTCTGAAAGAGAATGAGACCACGAGTTTTGTGGTCTGTTGGGATAAATGATGAGTTAACGGCTTGACTAGGGCAGGATGGAAGACTGGTTTGGGATGGTCCCTAGCCAGCAGCTGGTGCGATGTGCTGGGGGAGTTGTCTTTTTGTCTTGTTCTTTCTTGCCCCACATCTTTTGCCGGGGAGGACTATTGGTTTTTTTTTCTTGTTTTCACGTATTCTTTCCACATGCTGTTTCCGAGCGCCGACTCATCTGTGGTTTTACGGTGTACTCTCACGGCCGTCCTCGTGGTCCTCGGCCGACGCAAAGCTGAGAGGGTAATGGAGCTGGTTTTCCTCCTTTTTCGCCATGTACAAGTACGAGTAGCTCTGCACTTTTTAGATGGTGATGAAATTATGTGTCAGCAATGTTTTTGTCCAATTTGCCCATGCTCACCAGACAAGCAGATACAGCGCTAACTACCAACTAGCAACTTCATTTAGCCAGGTCTTTTGGCCCGCTCATTCGAGCCCTCCATCCTCTCATCTTTACAGTTTCCAGCCCCAGGTAATTTCCAGGGCAAAGTGCGTATATACAGGGGTAGAGAGTAACGGACGTTGGGCCCACTCCACCACCACAAAAATAGAAATAACGGCCTTCAGAAGTCCCCGGCTGACAAGCTTCACGAAAACGATACTAAGGAAAAGCTTCGTAAATCAGAGGTCCACGGAATTGAAACAGCTCTGTCCGCCCAAAACGCCCCTACCGCGCTGCAAAATATCAAAAAAGCTCTCATCGCAGGTCGTGATACGCTGAAAGGAGCCGCCCACTTTATGAAGTAACAAAGGAAACGAAAAAAAAAAGGATAGAGCATTATATAGAAAAGAAGTAGGCCTGAAAGAGAAACAGTTCGAGGGTATGCGTCGCGAAGTGAAGGGATACAGGAAGCGAAGCTCGTATATCTTATTCCATCTCTTTGTCGTTTTGACTCGTCGTCCCTCGTCCCAGTTATTGGGCACTGCCTAAATAACGCTCATAAAACGAGCCTTTTTGGGCACAGACCTAGAGTCCCTCCTCGCCAGCTTTGCACAGCTTGATTTCACGACCCCATTCAGACTTGAGCACCTGCGAAGCTGTGATGCGCCGAGTAGGATTGGGGTCCAGAATCGAGTAGATGACATTCCTGCAACGGGCCTGACAATGTTAGCACTACGAAAGAATAGGCGGTGCACCGTACAAAAAAAACACAACACTCACCCTGTGAAGGGACTCAATGGGGCCGTAGCCCTCTTCGTCACGGCGGCCGTCGAGATAGCGGGCGTAGAACTCGTCTTCGTCCTTTCTTGCAACGCGCCACAGGTGACGGCCAGTGCGCATAGCCATGTAAATGACACCACAGGCCCACACGTCAACAGCACGAGCATCAAACTCCTTGCTAACATACTCCTCTGGAGCAATGTACGGAGCAGATCCACAAAGGCCCGTAACCATGTGAGCGTCGTTCTCCCACGCCATGCGGAAGCACTCGCCATTGCCGAAATCGGTAATTTTTAAACCTCCATGCGTCGTGAGCAGGAGGTTTTCTGGTTTCAGGTCCCGATGGGCGACACCCATCTCGTGCATGTACTCGACGCCGCGCATCATCTGCTTGAAGAAGCAATCGGCCTCTTGCACCTCCAGCTTGCCAGCTGACAAGACAAGGGTGTAAAGATCACCACCCGCACAGAACTCCATCACCTCGCAGTAGTCGCCCTTCGCATCCTTAATAAGGTCCAGGGTGTGGATGACGTTGGGGTGGCGCAAACTGGACGAGATGCAGAATTCCGACGTCAGACGCTTGCTGTACTTTTTCTCGTTCTCTTCAGGCCGGCGGCGAAATTCCTTGACGGCGTACAGTCTCTCGCCCATGCCATCGGCCAGCTTTTTGTGTGAGATGCGCACAATGCCAAAGGCGCCGCGGCCGACGATTTCCTGGCATTTGCCGTACTTTTCCGAGAGCGTCGAAGTGTGCCCGTTCGCAGCCAGAGCGCCGACTTTCTTGTCGGTGGCCTTCTTCTCGGCGGTCAAGCTGTCCTTTTCCTGCTTAAGGTTGTCGACCCAGCTAGACACCAGGGAGAGATCACTGTCTGGGCTGTCGACTTTCTTGCCCAGGAAGACGCGGAACAAGTCCATCAACTTTTCCTGTCTCCGACTTGACTTGAGATGATGTTCATGTCCACCAGGGTGATTCGCGTCGGTGACAAAGCGGCCCGGAATTGTATTGCCAGCCGGTTTTGCCGGTTTTGGAGCCGGAACGACGGCGGTCTTCTCGTAGTTCTTTTCGGTTGCGGAACCCTTTCGAGAAGGAGCTTGTGGCTTGGGCGAGGGCGATGGCGCCGCACTGGTTGTTGTGCTCGGCATGGAACTTCCCGCGCCATTCGTAGAGGCAGCCTGGTCGGAGTTGGGTTTGGCGGTGGCTTTAGCTTCTAGATGTGACGACTGCTGTGTTGACTGTGACTGGGGGGGATGTTGCTGCGTCTTCTTGTTCAACGAGTTGCCGTTCAAGGGGCCAGGAGAGCCCTCGTGGCCAGCGGTAGAACGTTGTGAGAACATGCGGGTGAGGCGATCCTTGACGGAGGTCTTCTCCGGCTGTCTTGACGATGCATCCGGAGGTGTGGTGGTGCCATTTTGGGCTTTCAGTTTTGGCGAGATGGTCGGGGAGGGGTCAATTGATCGTATCGATGAGTTGATGGAGCGTTCTGATGGAGCCGTGGCCTTGATATCGGAGGAGATACTCGCCATGATCGTGCGTGCACAAAAGGGTGAAGGTGAATTAAAGAGACGGATGATGAGGACACAGACACGAACACGAAGGACGTGCGCTGTATCGCCCCCAAAGTCCCCCCAGAACGGAGCGGTTTACGCTGCGTTCGATGCACAGGTGGGTTTGCGGTCCTGGGTAAAGCGCGGCTTTGGGAGAATAACAGCTGATGGCAAGGTGAGCGGTAGTTCGGCCCAGTGGTGATATTGACGACCTTGGATGCGTGGGGGTAAAAACGGGCGGGCCGTCGGTCGCCAAGAGATCGATTTTCTTATGCTGTCCTTGAATCAGGCCAATTACTTGTCCGGTTGATGTCTGTTGTTATAATTCGAGTTGAAAGAAAAAAACCGAGCAGGCTATATAATAGCGAGTGGTGTTCCACGGCGCTTCTTTTTTTTCAGTTGACTGCCGGGGGGACCAATCCGACAATAGTGGCGGTGCTGTACTCCGTAATTTGATAGGCAGGAGCGGTGTTCAGTGACGGGAGGCGAAGATTTGCAAGCCGGACTAATTGGAGGGAGGGGTGTGGAAGGCTAGGGAAAGAGGGCAGGTTTAGCACATATTAAAGCCGAAAACCCAAAAGTGGAGGCTGACGAATGAGCTGGTACAAGTCATGTATAGACATTGCCGCCTTTGCAGCGACGAGAGTAATGATTATGCCGGGAGGCTAGTGCGTAGGGCACGAGATGCAGGAGGTGTGCACGCACAGAGGAGTATTTGTTGGTCTCCTACAGAAGAGGATCGGAACACGGGGACAGACAAGAACTGCGTTTGAAAGAGAGGAGAGAGAACAAAGGGCCAGAATAAAGGACCAGAGATGAACGGAACGGTCGGGGTGTTCTGAAGGAAGGGAAAGCAGAGGGCGTGTGGGTAGGAGGAAATTTACCAGTGGCAGACAGAGATACTCTGTGTAATGCAGGCATCTGCACGGTGAAGGTTGTTGATGTTGCTTGCAGGCCAGACTGGTGGAGGCGCAGGCGCATGCAGTGTGGTTGCAGCTCACGGCTCCGTTGCGAGGGCGACACCGCCAAACCGGCGTAAGGGAGCTGAGGACAATCGAGAGGGAGAATGAGAAACGCAGGGGAAAGGAGAATGCAGGAGTACAATGTACAGCCGTAGAAGCGAAGGAGCGAGGGAGCGAGAATAAGAACGAAATACGGATGTATATCAGGAAAGAAAGGCGCAACAGACGGATCGCCTGCGGTGGCGTCGGAATTGGCGGCGGAAGGAGCAAGGAAAGGGGAAAGGTATGCTTACAAGGTCAAGCAGACAAGCGACAGCGCGACAAGTACAGGGAGCACGAGAGACAAGGAAAGGAAAGGACCTGGACGAAGGGTCAGGCGAATGCGGCGAGGACTTCGCGACGACGAACTCGAAAATTCCAACCCTATGTTTTCTGTGGTTTGAGCTAAACAAGACCGCACCGGGTTAGGGTCTCTGTTTCGTTTGCCGTAAGTTCCTTCTCCTTTAGGCCCCAAATACAGCAGGAAAATGGCCATTAGACGCTGCGGCACAGGGCATTTTGTTGGGACTGGTGGCGGTTTCGATGATAAATCATATCTTACACAGGCGCCACACAGTGTGGTACTCCTCATAAAGCATAAACCAACATGTATCTTACTCCGTACTCCGTGAAGAAAGTGCGCTATTAGGCTACACAAGACGGTGAATTCCCGGCTTCCCCACGCAACCGATATGCATGCCGTCTGACCGTCAGGGCTGCGGCCGACTCTGGCTTAGCCGCGAGTGCGGCCAGAGATTTGAAATTATTAGTAATGACGTAAGTACGAGTTACGAGTCCGACTACTCGTTTACGGGGCCCATTACGGAGATTTTGCGACAAAACTACAGTACTCCGTGCTCGTACTTACAATAGGGGGAAGTTGCCCAACAGCACGCCCAGCTCACTGCGCGCACAGGCACAAAACGGCGAGTACGTTGGTACAAGTAGGATCCTTGGCAATTTACGGAGTAGGATGTGTCTCTCTTGAATGGCGGCCCGCACCATGCAGATGGCGAACTTCAGGGGAGCACGCTCGCGATACGTGGCTGCGACATGCGTTGTACTCGAACAAGTGCGGCGTACGGTGTGGGTCAGGGCACACAAGATATACTTGCAGAAACGTGGGAGCTCGATATGTGTGCCTGGTAGAGCTTTGTACTGCAATAGGCGATTGCAGGCTTGCCAAATGCAGACGATACGTTTATTTCTTTTTTTTCTTTTTTCCTTTTTTCCCCTTTGGTACGGAGTACTTGATTCGGGTCCTCCTGAGCCAATCAAATCGCAGTTGCCCGCCAGCAGCGAGAAGGCGAGAATACGGTCAAGAAATGAGCACTGCACGCCGATGCATACGACGTACTCCGTAGTCAGAAACACGTAAAATATCAGGGCTCGTATTCTGCAACAGTATTCGTCGGGATCTCTTAGCTTGCCAACACCACAAAAGACAGCCGAGGTGGATCCGGTAATGAAAGCGCGAACCAGAGTGCAAGGTGTACGGGGTGTGGCCGCTGATTGCCCGCGGGGTTGCGTCTGCCCGCGGCGACTTTTTGAAACTTCCTACTTATTTTCTGGTGCGCTTTGTGTTCGCGTCATGATCGTGCTCTGTGCCTTTTTGCCCTTTTGTCTGGAGTTTTTGATGCTCTATGCGGCATTTATTCCTGTTCGCTAGAATGCCGGCCTAGTGACGACTGTCGTCATTTCTTTTCTTTTTCGATTTCGCTCCACCTCCTGTGACAACTACGGAGCACGAGTAGAAGTATGCCGCACCACTTTTCTTCGCCCGCCGCTAGGTAACGACAGCAAAGGGAGGGGGGGTTAACCACGGCTGATAAACGGGCGCCTCCCTCTCTGGTGTAAGTGAATTACAAGAGGCAAGTGCGCCAGCTGTTCTTCCCCTCTTTCCTCGAACAGCAATCTCACCACTTTGTCCACATCGGGCCATCCTATTCTTCCCATCCCCTCTTCTCCAGTCGTAGGATGCAACTTCCGGAATCCTCTGGCCTCTCAGCCGCTTCTACTGCCGTCTCCTCATCCCGGTCTCCGCCCACACCCATCTCCGTCGTCCAGCTCCTCTATTTCCCCTCACACCACCCTACGCTTGTCCTCTCCTCTTTCGGCTGCCCCAGGACGGACCCTAAAGAATGGACCGATATGGTGGAGTTGGTCCTAGCAACATCTCTGTTTGGTTGGCTGCCTTGTCCAGAAGCCATCACTGTCTGGACACGTAGGATGCCACCACCAAGCAATCCTGCTTTCCATTTTCCATCAGCAGCGCAGCAGCCGCTTGCCCTCGGCGCATCACACGTCGGAGGACCGGCAGCCAGAGGCCAAGGAGAAGAGCGACCAGTCTTGATATGTAGTCTTGGCACCTGCTTACACGAGCATCATTCGTAAAGAGAGCTCACGCGATGCCTCCTCTGCCGTGCGGGAACAGCATAGCTCGGACTCATCCTGGTCCCGTGCTGCCTCGCCACGCCAGCGAGACATTGCGGCGTGATGGGCCTCGACGTTGCACGGAGCTCACTGGAGATTTGGGAGACGCCTCGTGCGCCGGCATTCGTAGCTGACTGGCCCCTCAGTTCTCACCCGTCTGCCGCCCTGCCAGGATCTAGAACAGGCAGAGGCTGTGAGACAGTGCAGAGACAATATGTAATGTGCTCGATGTGTACCCTCACTCTCACACCCCTTTATCTCGCTGACCGACATTTGCAAGAGCGCACCCAGTGATACTCGGGACGCACAGCACGACATGTAGCGGTGTAGGAGCAGTAGGAGCAGTAGGAGCTGTACGAGTAGGAGCAGTACGGAGTAGAGCAGTAAAAGCAGCAAAAGCAGTAAAAGCAGAAAAAAAGGAGATTCTGTGTATCTGGCAAGATACCAGGCCGCATGAGATTCCCCTGCACGGGCGGCAGAAGAGGGCGTGCTGCATAAGCAGCAAAGCCCCGAGCAGGCGTTGACGTATCAGCTTACTCGTACACCGATATGTCTCCTAATCTGCACCCTTGCTTCACTGATTGTAAGATATGTGCGAGCATTCTCGCGCCTGTTGCCGAGGTGCCTCCTGCTGCATTGTCCCCTGGTTGGATCCATTTCCTGCAACATCTCAATAGATGTTGGAAAGGATGACGCGAATGTTTCTCCTGTCTGGTCCCCATAATTTTCCCGGTGACGAATGCGATATAAATATAATTCGATAAACGTAACGGCCAAACCCAAGGCTAGCCAGACAAGCATGGCGATGTTCTAAACAAGCCGTGCCCAGAGCGTTAGTGTCCGACTCTGGCTCGGATCTGTCTCGTTTCGTCGGACTTGGCACCCGTTTTAAGGGACATTAGCCCGGTCCATATCAAACAATTGTATTCAAAATATCGTCTTGTCGTTCCTCTGATATTCCCAATATTTCGAACATGTCTCACCGGCAGCCCGTCAAAACGCCAACGCTTCCCGCAAAGGACGGCACAATACGAGACTTGGCTCGCATACGCATGACGCAGAGCATCTACCAAACGCCAAGATGCTTATCTGGTCCAATCATCTTATGATTTCGATTCCTCCAGGGCGCGCGCTACCACGTTAGCCAAGGCCGGCAACCTTGTACGATGTAGGGCCGAGGGAGCTAGAACGGTCGTCCGGGATAGCCGGTCGGGCGTCGACAAGTCGGGCCCTACTGGCTTCGGCCTGGATAGCTCGATCGTGAACGTCGAATTCGGCTGCGGTCGGCGACTCGGCCACAACCCCAGCAACCGCATTTTGGTCCTCGACCGTGAAGTCATCTACTCCACCAATTCCGATACCCAAGAGCGGCATGGGGGGGCGTGCCAAGTTCTTGGAGTCTGCTCCACTTTCGTCGACCTGGTTGCCCGAGCTGGTCGTCATAATGGGTCCCGCGGCCACGCTGCGTATCTCCTCCAGTCGAAGGCTCGCCTTGCGTTTATTGTCCATCACTTCTTGGACAAGTCTGGTTATTTCCGCGTCGATGGCCGTAGAGCCGTCTCCCGACCCAAGGACCGGTGAGCTCCCTAGCTCCTTCTGAGCCACAGAATTTCGCTTGGAGAGGAGCCCCTTGAACTTGCGAATGGCTTTGATCTGGTGTATTGTAAGAGTAGGCCATCAGAGACGCCGATGGAGAAGGGAAACCTTACAACGCAGAGCAGTTGGCTGATGTCTCGGGTGAAAGCGTGATTGACCTCGAGCGCATTGGGAGGCTCGATGGGAGCGGCGCAATTTTCTTCGCGACTCAGCAAGGGGTCTTCACCGCGCTTCGTGACCCACGGATGTTCCTATGATAGCCACGGATTAGAGAACGAGCAGAAGGAGGTGGAAACAGGGCGCAACAGGGTTTACCCTCAGTTCCGCCATGGCAATTCTCTTTTCGGGATCCTTCTCCAATATCTTATTCATCAAGTCGACGAAATCGGCATCTTCGGTTTCCGGAAATACGGCGTGCTCCGTCCGGATAGCCTCGCAAAGATCCAGAATGACGGCGTGCTCGAAGGGAATTCTGCCATAGCGAAGGCAGTAGAGCGTCACGCCCATGGACCAGATGTCACAGGCCGTGCCCGAGACGTCGCCGTGATGCAATTCGCAGAGCTCAGGAGGCAGGAAGGCAGGGGAGCCGACCGTCTTGCTCGTGCGCATTGTGCCAATCTTTTCAAAGATCTGCGAGACGCCAAAATCGCCAATCTTGAGCACATCATCCGATGTAATGAGCAGATTGTCAGGCTTGATGTCCCGATGTAAAATATTCTGGGCGTGCACTACCACGGGTGTTAGCCGAGTTGCTATTCTCTTGTAAAATATCGACGACTCACAATATTCGATACCCAGAATTAGATCGCGAAACCAGCAGCGACAGGATTCTAGGCTATATGGTTCGGTATGCTTTCCGAGACCGACGTTCATGATGACGCCCTTTTTGCACATCTCGAGGACGAGATAGAGAGAGTCCTGCTCTGGGTCATCGAGAACTTCGATGAGCTGCATCAGGTTTGGGTGGTTGAGCTTCTTCATGACGGCAATCTCCTCGCGGATGAGATATAGAGCATCCATGGCCTCGGCCTTCTCCTCTTTGTCGAACCTCGAAGCGGAGCCAAAGGGCCCACGGACAGGAAGTCGGACGGGGCCCTGGCGCATGATATTGGTGCGGTTGCGTTTCCGCAAGCGGCACTTTGAGAACTGCTTGATTGCCTGTTTTCTCGATGAGCAGGGGCGGGCACCGAGGAGGAAACCCTTGAGACAGACAACGTACAAATTCCCGGCCATACTGATCCGTGGCGAGATGGACGGAGCCGTAGGAGCCGGTGCCTATAATAGATTTAATGGTGTACTGGTTGATCTTGTGATGGCCGAAGCCATCCTCTTCATCGGGGAATTGAGCGACAGCATCGAGTGTTTCCTGTCCGGGTCAGACATGGACGTAGCGTCCCGGAGACGACAAGACTCACCTTGACTTGGCGATGATGGGAAGGCGTCCGACGGTGCTGGCGTAAGGGGCTTTGGTACACGTGCGCAGCGGGAGCGGATCTGATGAAAGAGCACAAGCAGAGCCGCGGGCCCCGGTCAGATAGCCTTCAGCAGGGCGGGGAGAGGTGCAGGGGGAGGGAGAGTTGGGGAGAATTAAGCATCCACGAGGTTGTTGCACTGCCACACGGCCCCGCAGAAAACGGGCTCGCCCGTTGGCGGACGTGCTGCCGACAGGCGATGGCGCGCAAGGGCGACCAAGGTAACCATGGAAGATGCTGCAGGTGACTGGCTTACAGGTACGTGGTGCTGCCCTGGGGCGTGGCAGCGGTTGTGGCAGGTATGGAGGGCGATGGCGAGAGATGGGGGGATTTCGGGTTGGAGGCGGCGGGGTCAGGTGCGGATGCGGCCGTTGTCGTTGTGGCACCGGGCCGCGAGACAAGACCGTCGTAGACGGGCAGCCCACTGGTGGACGACGGCATTCCCAAGGGTCTTGGTGGCAACGGTCTTGATGGGGCCTGGAAAAGGCGGGAGCTTAGGAAGGGGGGGGGGGGGGGGGGGGGGGG
>RQWE01000177.1:32904-43182 GCA_004028395.1 Leptographium galeiforme
GGGGGGGGGGGGGGAGGCGAGGGCGAAAAGGCAGCAGCGGACAAAAAGAGGCTTTTGGGGAAAAAGGCTAGAAAAACTAAGAGGACAGAAAGCGACACATGCGGAAGGAGCGGCTGAGCAGCGTCCTGGCACCGGCCGCCCCCTTATTCGCTGTCCATGCTCCTGCCCCGGGACATCGGCCGATAAGCTGACAGATTTTACAGAGGACAGGCGACAGACCGTGGGCATCGGCACTCATTGCCGACTTTGGACATACATGGACACTGCAGAAGCCACCGGCCGAAGCCCCGCCGCCGCACAGCTGGCGACTAGTTGGCCGAGGTTCGGGGGAATAGTACGGAGTACGAGTAATACTAAGATTCAAGCTGCAACCGCCAAAGAGAACAAAAGGGCAGCAACCCCGGGAGCTGGGGTAAGAGCCACTGGCGGGCCTTGTCGTTTCGGTGGTGGCAGTGCTGTATTCGCTGTAGATTTAGCGCAGGCTGTCTAGATGCATATTAGACGGCGGTGTGGATACCTGGGATATCAGGCATCCATACATCTAGGGCTAGACCTAGTGATGGCGCCAGACTGCGCACAACGCAGTCTGGCCACCATCAACAATATACTTCACGAATACAATCACCAGATCTTCACAAAGGCCTTGCCTTCGCTAGATTGCGCCTGATCAGACTTACGCAGCATCCTCTGGATCCCTGCCAAGGTCTCTCCTTGTATAGCCCCTTAGAGAGCAGTCCTCATTAATGGGACTGTCGGGCTAGCACTAGGAGCGCGCACAGAGTGAACGCCACAGCGGATCCATTTTGTGCATACGACGTAGAGCGTTGTTAAAGTCCAAAAGCGGGAAAACGGTCTGGAGACCAACCGCATCTCGACGACCCCCGAGCCACCGCAAGCCGGCCACACCACGACCCGGCAGACGCAGCGGACACGGACGGGCGAATTGCTGGTAGACACGCGAGCGAACGGGCGAGAGGCACGGCGAGAGGCTGGTGCGCGGCGTGCGAACGAGGACCTTGCCCCCCTTTCTCGATTGCGACTCTGTGAGACCGCGAGGCCGTGAGACCGGCAGACGACACGCGCGGGGTCGCGGGCGCGCAGGACCATGGCGGTCTATTCGTTTTTTATTTTTGACCGGCACAGTGGGTGCAGCACCGGGGAATCGGGGGCAGAGTAGGGAGCTTCAGACTGACGCGGCGGCGCTTTCGCAGCGGAGTGCATCTACACCAAGCACTGGACGGAGAGCGGGGCGACGTCGGCCAGCACGACCAGCAAGGACGATGCCAAGCTGATCTACGGCACGGTGTTCTCGCTGCGCAACATGGTGCGCAAGCTCGGCGGCGACGACGACGCCTTTATCAGCTTCCGCACGGCCCAGTACAAGCTGCACTACTACGAGACGCCGACCAACCTGCGCTTCGTCATGCTGACCGACACGGCCGTGCTCAGCATGCGCAACGTGCTGCACCAGATCTACATTAACCTGTGGGTCGAGTACGGTAGGTGGTCTGGTGCTGTTCCTCTGCTGTTCCTCTGCGGTCTCGTCCGGCGGCCCTGCTCACGCAATCGCAGTTGTCAAGAACCCGCTGGCCCCCGTCGAGCACGCCGGCGGCGACGGCGTCAAGAACGAGCTCTTTGAGCTGGGTCTCGACCAGTTTGTGCGCGGGCTGTTGTGAAGGATGGCGGCACTCTTGCCTTACTTTTTTTTTTATAGAGCAAAAATCGTCCTGTTGCCTGGCTCTTGCCCAAAATACAGTTGGTATCCATAGATATAGCAGCGCGCTATCACGAGCACTTTACAACCTGTCCTCCCCCCCCCCCGTTTCCCCCGTTTCCCTCACGCCTTGTCGACCGCCCGCTCCCACGCGCTCTCGAGACTGCTCAGCGACGGCTCGACTAGGACGAGTGACTCGTCGGCAAACAGGCTGCTCGGCGGGCCGGCCTGGGCGAGCGGCGGCTCGCCGGCGGCTCCGCCTGGGTCGACGGCGGTGACGGCGGCGGCGAGGCCGCCGTCGTCGCGGATCTCGGCCTCCCAGTTGCTCGAGTAGACGACGGCAGCAAAGGCCTCGAGGTCGCGCACGGCCTCCATCTCCTGCAGGTACTCGTTGGGCATGCCGCTGCCAATGACGTGGGCCTGGCGCGTCAGCACCGACAGCACCTTGGGCAGCTGCACCGTCTTTTCGCTGCGCAGCCGCATCAGCTCCGCGCTGCCCTCGCCCTCGGACGGCGGCAGGTCGAACGCGGCCGGCGCGATCTTGCGCTCGATCAGCGTGGCAAAGCCCGCGTCCAGCAGCTGGCCCAGCACGTGGGCAAACGTCGGCGAGTCCACCAGGTCGGCCGTCTCGTCGAGCAGCCGCCGGAGCGCGGCAGCCTCGGCGGCCGCGGTTTCGTCTCCAGTGCCTTTGGTCGTAGTGGCCGCTGCCTCGCCCGTCTCGCCCGTCTCGCCCGCGGCCGTCGCCGCCGCCGCGCTATCGGCCAGGATCCCCGACGCCTGCATCACGTGATCCTCCAGGCCGGGGGGCGGCAGCACCAGCGGCAGCCATCGCGAGGCGCCGGGCGGGTAGACGGCGGGGGGTTCGTCTGCCGTTTCCGCGGCCGTGGCAGCTGTCGCCGCCGCCGCGCCCCGCACCAGCGGCGCCTGCTCGACCGTCTGGCGGACCTGGCGGGTGAGGTCGGCAAAGGACTCGAGCGAGACAAAGTCGCGCGGGCTGAGGTGGCCAAAGGTCGCGCGCACGGCGGCCTCGACGCGGGCCTGCACGTCGGCCCAGCTGCGGTGCAGCAGCCACCAGCTGAAGGCGAGGTAGCGGCGGTTGACCTCAAAGTAGCTGCCGCCGAGCGCGTGCTTGGGGTCGTCGTCGTCGTCATGGTTCTCGAGGCTGATGGTCGCCTGCGCGCTGCCCGTGGCGATGGAGATGACGCTCGAGAGGTAGCTGCGCCGGCCGAGCAGGTTGAGCTGGATGCGCGTGAGCATGACCAGCAGGCCGACCGTGTAGAGGAGCGTGTAGGCGCGGGTGACGGCTGTGACGGGTCAGACGAGGACGACGCGAGATGGGTCAAACAATCACCCCCCCCAAAAAACACCCACAGCTAATGGTCAGCTCGTCCCAGAGCTGCCGCTTGGTCTTGCGCTTGGGCGGCGCGCCATCCGCACCCTCGCTCGGCGGCACGCTCGCGGCCACGCTGCGGCCGTCGTCCTCGGTCAGGAGCGTGTCGGCGACGCTGGCCGGGCTGACCGAGCCGACACTCTCGCTGGCGACACTGCGGGCGACGCCGGCCGTGGCCGACTTCATGTGCTGGATCTGGTACGTGATGCCCTCCGTGTTCATGGCGTCGAGCACGTTGGTCGTCACCGTCGGTAGGAGCGCCAGCACGGTAAACGTGCAGTCCTCCTGATTCTGCTCAAAACGTCGTCGCAGACTGAAGCAACAAGTCGGTTAGCAAATGAATGGACTTTCCACAACAACACTCTCCCCCCCCCCCCCCCCCCCCCCCCAAAACACGCACTTTTCCTTGGCGATCCGGTCGCTGCTCATGCGCTCCCGCGCATCATTGATCTTGGCCAGCAGATACTGCGTCGCCACATAGCCGGCGCCCACAACTCCCACGCCGACCGCCAGCGGCGTCCGGTTGCGGCGGAACCACCGCCGCGTCGCTCCAAACATGCTTCTGTGTGCGGCTGCGGAAACGAATCCCGGAGAGACGACGGCGAGAATGCGTTGTCGGGGGGGCCGCGTGGTCGTGCTGTTGCCGTTGCCGTTGCCGTTGCTGCTGTAGCTATTGTTGCTGTTGGCTTGCTGCTGGGGCTGCTATTATTCGGCGGCCGCGTTCTTGCCTGGAGCTCTACGTCGTAGTGCACGTGTCCCAGCTCCTCCCCCCTTATCGCGCCTGCGCTACTACTCGTAATCCCAGCCCCCCCCCTCTCCCCTAACTATCCCTGCCTCGGTAACTGTATCTCATGTCGCCCCCCACCGCGAAGAGATTTCCCACTACCTCCTTCTGTAAGACGCCGCATCCTACTGGTCAACGCCGTCGCTAGCCTCCCCTCCCGCTCCAGCGCCTTGCCCCCTGTGGCCTACCCAGAACGCCGTAGTTACTGCCCAGCAGCCCCTCCATTATGGCGCATGGCCTGATGATCTGCCACCCCCCGTCTGGGGAAGCCGCAGTGCCTCGTCCGCTTTAACCCCTCATTGCCAGCCAGCGCCGGACTTTGCTCTCCCTCCCGCCGTGATCGAGTTTTTCCGTCCTTCCCGCCGCCCTTCCCTCTCCTCGCCGGCGTCCCCCCCCNCCCCCCCCCCCGAGCCATTGGCTTCTGCCACCCCCCCTTGTCCTTTTTGCCCTCTGACCTCTGTCCTCTCGTTCTGCCCGCCAGCCATGGACCAACAGCTGCCCACGTACGAGTTCATCCTCGAGGCCTTTGTCGACCCTTCTTCGGTTCGCGATGTCGTTCGCGGTAAGCCAACGCTCCCCCCCCGGATCGAACGTGCCGAATGTCCCACGGGCCCTCTGCTTCTGACAACACACCCACAGGCATCCTCCACACCATCTTCTTCCATCGCTACTTTCCCTCCGTCCTGCCCCGCACCCGCGACGTCCTCGATCTGACCCTGCCCTACATTGACAACTACGAGCTCGAGACCCTCATCGACCAGCGCACCGCCGCCCTCGTCCGCCAGCTCGAGGCTGAGCGCGGCGCCGGCCTAGGCGCCGGCAACAGCAACCACCGCGGCGGCCGCGGCCAGATATCCGTCCAGTTTTTCGAGACCCGACGCCGCAAGGCCTGGTACGTCATACGCGGTGGCGAAGAAGAGGCCTGCTGGGAGAGCTGGACCGTCAAGGTCACCGTGGCCGAGCCGCGGACAGAGAGCGGTACGTGTCGCCGTCTTGTGTCCTGCTCCCTGCCTTTCCTGGCATCGCCATTGACATCCCTCCCCCTTTCCCCCAGAACGTGCAAAGGTCCGGCAAGCCATGGAGTCTACTCTGCTGGCTGCCGTCATGAAGATCGTCACCTCAGTCAACGCTCACAAAGACCACATCCCTCCCATCACCACCGCCGAGTCAAACCCGTTCCCCTACCAGATCAACGTCAACCAGAAAGAAGCCGGTTGGGCCACTCGCATGGGCATCTATTAGACCTCGACGCGACCGCCTAGACCGGGTCCGTAGAACAGCACCCGCGCTTTGGCTTTGTCGCTTCACCCCCTCACCCCCATTTACACTCATCGAGATACCTCAGGGCGTCTATTGGGCTTGGCGTTTGGGCTTCGGCGTTGAATGGCGCTTTGTGAGCTTTTGCTCCTTGTTTTTAAATCTTGCTTTGCCGGGAAGGGCCTAGAGGGCTAGTATAGAAGTCGGAAAAGTCGGCGTACAGGACAGAGATAGATATACACGGGTGTTTCATGCTTGCACTGCCAAAACGGTGGACACGCACTTATATTTCGTTATTGCAGCCTATTCCCCAGTATGCTTCCGCGTACCTTCCGTTTTCCAATCAACTCCCGGATTCCCACGAGTTCGGCCCTTTGAATGGCTTCTCCCATACTCGCTCCTCGCTGTGAGAACGACGCCCCCCGGCAGGACATCCGCCATAACAAAGCAAAAAGGCAATCGAAAGCATAAAAGCCAGGCAAAAGCTATCGGCGCCAACAGGCGATCCTGCCCAAGCTAGAACGCCGGGATTTCAAACTCAGAAAATCAGAAACTCAAAGAGAGGCAAGGAAAGTCATTAGTTCAAGTAGACATCACCCCAAGAACCGACTGATCGCAAAACAGACCAAAACATGTCCGTCGAAAAAGAGGTAAATAGCAGTCGCCAAAAGGTAGGTCACAAATAAAACGAGACTAATAAAAAAGAGGAATCTGGTGGGAGAGTTAAAGAGATAGGGGCATGAGACTGAGCAGGAAAGGACAGCCAATATGAACAAGCGGTAGCATGGAAACGGCTCACTGGCCGACCACGTTGCTTTCGGAGACTTCATAATTCATGGCAAAAAAAGACAAAAAGAAAGCAAGAAACAAGAAAGTCCAAAAAGAACGACTTTCAGAATGTTGATGTGTAGCTGCGGCCGAGGGGCGGCTTCTGTGACCCCTTTGTCGACCGCGCCTGTGGGTGGAACTGTTGTAGTCGCTGCTGGTGACCCTGCTGATGCGGGTAGGACACCAGCTGGGGCTGTGCTGGTGGTGCGCCAAACATGTGGGAATGCGACCCAATCTTTTCGAAGCCTTGCAGAATATCCAAACCACCAAACTCATCCACGTCCTGGATAAATTCTGGCGTGCAAAAGTCATCCAAGGCAAAACACGAGTTCTCGTCGCCCAGAGACGCGTCCATGGGAAGCCCTGCCATAGGGGCAGAGGGCATCTTGGACGGCGACTGGAGGTTGAACAGCTTGCTCGGCGACGAGGGTAGGTTGTCAAAAAACTTGCTTGGCGTGTCGAGGTTGAAGCCTGGCGAGTCTGTAGGCACTTTGAGGAAAGGAGCCGAGGTGATACTGCGTCGTGGGGCCGAGTTGGTCACTTCGGCCAGTATGCTGACCGACTGGGACCGGTCGATCCGAGGCCGTTTGTTCGATTGCGGCTTGACTGGCGATCCATTGTGCACCGACGGGAACAGATTTGGAAGCGAATCGTCCTGGAAGATCTCAAAGGCGCTGCCCAGGCTGTTGGATTCCAACGAAAACCCGACATCGTCCGTGAAGTTGTACAGCGACTCGTCGTATGCAGTAGGGCTGCCCCAGCCGGGGACCTCGTCTGCGGCCGACGCCATCCGCCTCAACGGAGACGCGAGCATGTGGCGAACCTTGTCGCGGTGCATGCGAAGGTTTGTGCTGGGCGACACCGATGGAGGAGGCCGAAGGGGTGCTTTCAACTTGACGGCAGGGGTCAGCGGTGGTGGCAGCATGTGACCGGAGCCGTTCTTGTGGCCGTTGTGGCGAAGAGGAGAGGACGAGGCGGGATGGTAGCCGTTCCGGGACCGATTCTTGGTGGGGCTGTCATAGGAAGAGGCGCGCAGACGTGCAATCTCTTCCTCAGCACGGCCGCGCTTGATTCGCGAACGGTCGACGCCCTCGGAGGGAAGGTGGCGCGTGTTCTGGTTGCACCGCAGAGCCGACGACTCCAGGGACGAGATGTAGCCGCTGTCGTCCACCGAAGCGGACTTGCGCTTCCGCGGCCGGTTCACGGAAGAGCCAAGGGGAGCACGGGGAACGGGCGGGGGAGTACCGCTACTTGCTTCCATGTGTCTCGAGATGGGGGGAGAAGAGTGCAGAGCGGCGGCAGGGATAGGAGAGTAGAGCGAGGCGTCATGGGCCGCGCCGTCCGCGTGCTCCGGAATCACGGACAACGCTTGACCCTTCCCATGGACAGAAACCGGTCGCGACTCTTCGGGCGTACCCGAGTCCGATGCAATAATGGTAGCGTCTGACGAGAGCTCTGGCTGTTTGGAAGTGTGTGCGGCAGCCATAGAAGATGAGGGCTGAGGCTCCATTAGGCCGAGCGGCATCGGGGGGAGCTGTGGCGGCAGACCCGGCTCCTGGAATTTGATGGGTATTGACGGCAACGAGGGCTCCATCACAGTCGTCGACAGCACTTGAAGGCTATCGCTCGAAGGGGCAGGCTTGCGGGCGGCCTTGTCCCGCATGAACAAGTGCTCCATGCCCGGCTCGATGGCCCAGTAGTTGCCCTTGCCCGGATCGTCCTTTGGCCGTTCTTGCTTGACGAAAGCCTTGTTCAAGCTGAGATTGTGGCGGATGCTATTTTGCCAGCCGGCATCTTGGGGGTTGTAAAAGGAATATGTGTCCGAAATCCACTTGTAGATTTGCGCCAGAGTCAGCTTGCGAGCTGGGGACCGGAGGATGGCCATGCCAATGAGCATGGCATAGCTGTGCCCGGGCTTGAGGCCGTCGTCCATGATGATCGGGAAAGAGTCGTGTGGTGGCAGCGGGCCATCATCGAGCCGCGGCTTCTTCACCAGCCGGCTATCCTTGATGGTCGGCGCCTCCAGCAAGCGCTTTCCGGGAGGCTTCTGGTAATAGCTCTCGATAGATAGATTCAAGCCCGACGCGGCGGAATATGGGATGGGATGACTGTTCTCCTTTCCGGCATAGGCGGAATCGACGGAGGGCTTCTGGGCCACAGTCTTGAAACGCGACATGACCGGTTGCTTCTTTTGCATCGAGTCGGTTGGCCGGCTGGAGTCCATTGGGGGCTTGAAGGACACCGCGTTCAATTTGCTGTTGCCTGGGGCGGGCTGGAGGGGGGTTAATGGCGAAGCGGAGGAGTAGGGTGTTGCTATTTTCAAAGGCGAGTGTCTCGTGGCTGGCTGTAGTGGAGGGTTGATTATGACATTGGCGCCGTTGGGATTCTTGCGCATGGCATTGCCATTTGGTGGGATCTGGGCGAGTCGGCGCTGCGGCTTTCCGCCCGAGGGCATCGGGGCGTGGCTGATCATTGGGCTGGGTTGGTTGAAAAACGCGTCCTGATAGATCTGAATCGATTCCGACAAGTCAGCGCGCGGTGGCAGGGCCATCACGGGCCGTTGAGCGAAAAAAGACGCGGTACGACGCGTGAAAGCGACACCGGATATGGCAAGATCTGATGACTAGTCTTGTTAGCCAGGGTCAGAGATAGGAGCCAGCCTCGAGGCGTATGCTCTTTGTCTCTGAGGAGTCCTGACCTATTTCACGAATTGAGATGCGTGAAGGGCGAGGCGAAGATTGTCTGACAGGACGAAAACGGAGATTTGTTCGGACTCGAGTCGAGGGAGACCGTGCATGGGACTAGGCGAGATTGTATGACAGCTGGGAGGCGCGATTTTCCTGTCGAAGCTAAGTCGTGTTCTGGTGGCGTCGGGTCAGCGAGGAGCCGTGCGCACTCAAGCAATGAGGTCGTTGAGGGCGAGACGAAGAGGAAGGCGGATGTCGGGAGGGATCGTGAGAGAAACGAGACGAGAGGTGAACTGAGGAGAAAAGAGGGGGGGGCGCCGAGGAGAGTACAGTTTGGGGGAGGAAGGAGAAGGAAAGGGTGTGAGGACGTGGTTCCGAAGGCGCAAAATGGATGGGTGTGGAGAGTAGAAAGAGTCGCTCGGGGCAAACGGCAGTACTCGTAGGGCCTTTTGGGTGGGGGGAGTACTTTTCGGCTAGGTCCACTCAGCCAGCCCAGCGCATGTATCTTACCTCCGCGCACTCCTGCACTCCTGCACTCCTGCAACTCCCTTAACTAGACCGGGCCAAGTGGGTTTCTTTTTTGGTACTGGGGCCCGGGGGGGGGGGGGGGGGGGGGGGGGGGCGTGGAAAGAGCAGTGGGCCGGGCAGTGGATTGGGCAGCCGAGGCGCAGACTGACACGTCGACAAGGGATGGGCGGCGTTCGGTCGACTGTTCTCTTGTTCTATTGGCAGGGATGGGAGTCAGCAGGGTACGAGAGCGAGGACAGGCTGCAGAAAGGCGAAACGGTGGGCAGAGAGCGAAAAGGGCAAGAACAAGGCAGATAGAGGCAGGCCCCCCCTTTTTCTCGAGGACATGCCGAAAAGGCAGGGACGGTGGCGACACTACGAGCTCTCATGGCAGCTGGACGATAATACCACGGCGATCAGCAACGTACCTTGCGGTTTCTCCGTCCTTTTTTCCTCCTCCTGACTGGAATGTGTAGGCAATTCGAAACGCCCAGGTCGGGTGAGACAGGATGGCAAGACTGCGCAGCAAAGGGGCGGCTCGTCTCCCTGGCCTCTTAATTCCCTTTGGCCTCCGGGCTTTCCACTTTTCGGTACACGGATACTCCGAATGGGCTGGATGGCCCTTAATGGCCCCCTGGTTAAAGTGGGTGGATTAAGAAAAAAAAAAGCGAGACGGGCTGGCGTCGAGTCACCGAGAGAGCGCAGGACTGCGACCCAGGTGACCGCAAATGACCCAAAGGACCCAGAACACGACCAGATGCAGGGAGCACAGACAGAGTGCTACCAGGTTTGGGATTGATGAGGGCGGGGCCGCTGATTGGTATGGGAAGGTTCTTGTAGCAAAAGCGAGCGTCTTATGTACGAGTATGTAGAGAAGAGGGGAAGAAAGAAGGGGAAGGGGGGGGGGGGAAGAGTGGGAACCGAGATCGCGATGGGGAGAGTTGGCGTATTACTCCGTACTCGTAGCGTAAAAGCGAGCAAGAGCGCAGTATGTACCCTAGCTGACGTTGTGTGGCATCAGGCTTGGTGCGATAGGCAGCCGAAGAACGCACGAGAGGGTGGATGTGATACGGAGTACGAGCACGATACGGCAGGAAGAAGGGGAGGGGGG
>RQWE01000178.1:0-44898 GCA_004028395.1 Leptographium galeiforme
CCGTCTAAACAATTCTTAAATTAGTCTATAATAAGAAACACTACTTTAGGGAAGGACGTATAAAATATAACCTAAGCTCGGTGTTTATTTTACGCCTACGGAAAACGATTAGGAAATATATTAGCTATTACAAAGCTTGTAGAGCAAACTAAACGGACTAAAAGCTAGAGCTAAGGGAAATAAAACCTATAGAAACTATAGCTATGCCTTTTTACACTATTATAATAAACTTTATTATAGGATTACTAAGCGTCCTATCTAAAAACACACTATAGCAAATCTTTAGGTTAACTGCGTATAATGCCCTCGCTACGGTGTTAAACAAATTTTTAAAAAGAACCTTACTACTTCTTAAAAACGCAAAGTATACAGCTAAGGACTAGGCATTCGTCCTCCTTTAAGCACTGTTTCTTACAGACTAGGGTTTGCTAAAACGTATTATTAGTAACTAAGATCCTAAATTTACGTTAGACCTATAGCGAGCTATGTTTCTCTTGCTTAAGGTTAGCCTCCTTATTTCTATAGTATATTACCCTTAGACGGATAGGCTATTAAAAAGAAAAAACTAAACCGTAGAAATCGCTATCTAGTACTTTGCATACACTAATTTAAACGAAAATTAAGTTAACCTACTACCTGCCCTTTAGCACAACCTAAACAACGCGTATAGCAAGGCTATTAACACCTTACTTAATAAGCTACTCTTTAGGATTAAACCTAAATCGATTGTAGACCTTATAACTAGCAAGGCGCCTATTAAGTTAGATCTCGCTTCTTAAAAAAAATTATAAAAGCATTAATTCTAAGAAGCTAAAGAGCTTATTAACATTGTTAGAGTTATAGCTAAATTAAGATATAATAATAAGCACACTCTAGCTAAATTTAAAGTTAAAGACACTATATATTTACGTCTTTATAAAGGATACTACCTGCTAAGCAATCCCCTAAGAAAATAGTTACTATAAAGGGCCGGTCCCTTTATAATAAAACGGCGCATTAGCGCTCTTACATATAAGCTAGACTTCCTAAAAGGCTAGAAGGTACACCTTATTATGTTAGTAGCCTAGCTATACTAAGTGCTATAAGGAAAGGATAAATTTAATAAACAAGTTAAGCCGCCGCCGCTAATTAAGGTAAAAGGAAGCAATACCGCGGACTATTAAGAGATTAAGCGAATTGTAAAACACTAGATTTACAAAACGCAAGGAGCCTTGTAGCTTAAGTTCCTTGTTAAATAGATTAGATTCTTAGTAGCTAAGGATACTTAGATCGTTAAAGCCTAGCTTGTTAAAGGAGCTAAAGAGTACGTAACTAACTATAAGAAGGCACACCCTAAGATATAGGAAGAGCTTAACTGTGCTAGTTACACTTAAAGAAAGCGTAGTTAAAAAACGCGTAGCACACAACGTTCTAGGTTAGCTACGTAACTTAGAAAAGACTATAACCTCTCTTTTACGTAGACCCTTATTTCTAACATACCTTTATTTCCCCTTTATTTGCTTTTATACCCTATTATAACCATTATAAATCTAGAGGTAATAACGGTAAAGCACTAAAAACTTTAAATTTTTACTTTCCTTTAGAACGTAGGAATAGGGCTAAGCGCTCCTTCCTAAAACATCTAGACTACTACTCGCTTTGTTTATATTTTTTACTATAAACGATTTTTTACTACGTAACCTACTAATACCTCTCTTAACGAACTTATAAAATTAACCTTAAACACAGAAACTGTAAAACTATACTAAAACTAGTCTAACTATAATTCTAAAAACAACGATAAGGATATATCTTACAAAAAGGGTACGCAAGTTACTAAGACATAAAATTCAGACTAAACCCTACGCACAAATAAAATTTTAAATATCCTTATACTTATTCTAAATTTTTAAAACATCTACACTTACTTTATAACAACTATAACCCTACTATTAGACCACGTCCCCTAAGTTCCTAAACAACCATCTACTTAAGATCTAAACTTTTAAAAAAACCCCCTTAGCACATTATTTACGTTAAACCGTTTATTATACCCCTAAAAGCTAGCGAGTCTAGCAAGACCCCTTAAAAACTAAGAACCTCGCCTAGAAAACACGCTAAAACCCTAGGAAGAGCAAAGCTTCCTAAAACCCTAAGAACCTAGACTGTCGTAAGTGTCCTTAAATCTAACGATAAGGAGGAGAACCTATAGTATAACGCGGCCATTACTAGACTTAATAGCCACTTTAACAAGGAAACCTAAAGCCGTAAGAATAAGCGTTTATACTAAGAAATTAAGGTACTCCTACGCTTAATCTTTTAAGCAGCTAAGACAAAGCCCCCGTCCTAGATTAGCGAGTTTTAGCGATAGAAGGAAAGCATAAGAAACCTCTACTCCGTACACGCTATAGACGACAAGAAATAGCGAGAAAAGATCCTTAGCTAAAGCGAAGTCCTTACGTTTTAGATTATTAGCGGAGAAGTCTAAGCGTCCCTCTAAGACATTATTAAGGAGATCCTAAAAAAATATAAGGCCTTTTTCTTAAACGAGGACAATAACGTAAATCCTAAATTAAAGGACCCTATTCCCTTAGTAGCGAGCGAAAATAACAAGGCGTTAGAAATATAATTAATCTAAGGAACACCGGCTAAAGAGAACTTACGCGCGCTAACCTGTAACAACTTCCTAGTAATATAGCAAGCAGTATAAAACGCTACTAATAACATTAACACGCTACACTAGGCCTAGGAAGCTATAAGGACTAAAATAATAAACTCTTAGGAGAAGCTTGCGGATAAGATAGAGAAAATTTAAAAAATTATTACTAACGACTAAGAACTTATTATAACGTAACGGATTAACTGTTTAAACTCCTTAAAGAACGTATACAAGACTACCTAGGTATTTAAGAGGCACTATAGCATTATTAAAGAACTTTAAGAAGCTAGGGTTTACGCTAAGTAAGACCTTAAGGGACTTAAAAGTAAGACTAAGGACCTTAAAAGCCGGAATGCCGAGTAGGGTAAGCTTATTAAAACGGGTCTAAAGCTATACTAAGAACTTAAGGACACTATTAGCGTAATGTAGTTTATTATTAACAACCTATAAGCGTAGACTGTGTATAGCTACAAGACCGCCTAAGAAACTAAGGAGTACCGCTAGCAAACGCAAAAGCGGTTAATTAGGATTAAGAAACGTCTAAAGGCAATTAATAAGACGGTAGTTCTTAAAAACCTAGCTAAGAGGGCTATTTATAAGATGCTAAGAGGAGCGTTATAAGGACAGCGCGCTAGGCCCTTTAAAGCAGCTACCGTAAGCCCTACAATCCTAAGCACCCTAAGCCTACGTAAACGGCAAGCAACGCTAACCTTAAACGCTTGTATAGCAAAGACTCTTACAACATAAGCTTTTTGCGTTAAGGGGAAGGCAGTTGCAAGTAGGCACATAGGCCCTGGTTTTAAGACGTCTGCTAGTAACGCAACCTCCGTCGTAGGAACGTAAGAAGACGAGGAAGACGAGGAGGACGAGGACGATAATAGCTAAGATAAGCTAGACATAGGATTCGCGTAATTAAGGCGAACCTTTAAGCTGTTTAAGTAAGATAGGATTTTAGGACATACTAAGGAAAAAGAAGGTTACTCGTTTTTTATTTACTTATTTACTCTTTTTATTTTCCTTTGTTATGTTTAAATTTTATTTACTCTTTTTATTTTCCTTTATCTGTTTTTATTTTGCGTTAATAATTCCTTTATTACTAGATTGTTTGTTTTCTTACCTATTTTAAATGGATAGGCAGCTACTCCTTTTACGTTTCTTATATAAGTTTGTTTTTAGTTAAGTACGCCTTTCTTATTATTACTATACATAGCGTTAATTAAGACGCGCGCTATTTAAAATAGGAAGGATAAATAAACATTAGTGCTAGCGCACTAACTGCCGTAAGTTTGTAAAGTCTAAAGACCAGTTAATATGTACTCCTTATAAATTGTAATGCCCTTATACTACAATTCTTACAATAATAAGAAATAGGAAGAGAGGCTTCCTAGTTATTAAACAAACTAAGGGAACACAGGTTTTATTAAGGCTACAATGTGTAAGCTTATAAGGACGCAAGATTTCGTAAAGGACCCCTAGCACTTGCTACGCACCCTTACGGCTAAGATTACGTAGACCTTAGTGCACAGACATTTTAAAACAACCACGTGCTAGGAATCTAGGTGCCCCGCTCTTCCTAGAATTACGTGTCAACCTACATTTTTAGAATCCTAACTTCTTAGGTTCTAAGAACACGTAAGTGTCTACGTAACCTGGAAACCTGGTGACTAGCCGTAGACACGGGAAACACGTAATCTTAAATTACGTATATTACTGTGTAAGGCGTTAGACTGTAGTTAGAAGAAATAACTAACTTACATCTACCTTTTAAATACCTACTATTTTACCTTTGCTTACTACACTTACCGCCTAGTTAGAGGCTTTTACGCCTTTTAAGGATTTACGCACTGCCTGCGTTTTTAAGGCTATTTATAAATATTACGAACCTTGCGTTAATTACGTAGACCTTTTAAATAGGGTAACTGTTTACTAAGGGTGGCCTACACAGAGTACTATTAGGGCAAACTTCCCTTACGCTCCTTAGTAGCGCGTAACAAAAGGTCTTAATGTCTTCTTTAGTAATGTGTATGTCTTTAGTAAAGTGATTTTCTTATAGCTAGGCGTTTACGTCTACGCTATGTATTGTAAAGCGCTCTTTAAGGGCTTTTTTTATAAATTCCTAGTTATACGCAAGCTTCTTACGTTTGCTATTACTAAGCTGTTTTTTATACTAGTTTAAAGCGCCTTTATAGAACTGCTGCTATAAACTAAAGCATATAATCTTATAACGGTTTGCTTAGTTACCTAAATCGTTATTAACTGCCTTAATAAAGTCCTTAACGTCTTAGTAGATTACGTGCTTACTTTAGTTAAAGATAGGTTGCCCTTTATAGTCGCTTATAGTAGCGTTAGGGTAGAAAAACCTAATGTTTATAATTTTCTACCTATCTTTAGGATTTACGCGATTGCTTATTCTAAACATTTACAATGCAGTTACTAAGGTCTTAAGCGTAAGTAAATTCCTTCCGTCTAGGGCTAGCGTATTATTTAGCCTCTTATTTTAGTAAGGTTGCTTATTGTTTCTAAAATATAGGTTTGCTTAAGGGTATTTAAGGTTCTAGTTAGACGGAGGAGCCCGTAAATCCTAGCTTAGCTAAAAGTAGCTAGGAGGTTGTCTAGGTAGTGTAAGACTAGGGGGCTAGCCTCGTTAATTATACCTAGGATTTTAGTTTAGTAAAAAAAGGGTTTAAGTTTGCTAGTACCTAGGGTTTTAGTAAGGTTAAGGAAATCTACCGTTCCTTCCTTATTCCTAGTTATTTTACTAATCTTAATATTCCCTAGTAGTTCTCCCTTAATTAGCTCTTTAGTAGAGTCCTTATTACTAGTACCGATTATTCTCCCTTAGGTTTAAGAACCTGTTATTTAGTTATAAAGGTCCTTCGCCTTAGCTTTAATCCTACTAATTTTAAAATCTCCTTAGTAGTAGAGCACTTAACGCTTAGTCCTAAGGCGAGTAAGAACGCTATTGTTCTTACGGTTTAGGATTTATAGTCTGTCCGGCGTTAAATTAAAAAAGGGGGTTAGGTTATAAGAAACCCTCGTTATCTTAAATAATTAATAGGCTAGGTCTGCCTAGTCTAGGGTTCTTATTATCGGGCCCTAGTCTGCGTAGTAGTCTCTTATTTCCTATAGGTTTAGGTACATGCTTAAAGGCGTTATATCCTTATTAGTAATAGGTTAAGTCTATCGGTCTTTTTCTTAAATCTTTAAAAGGTTTACCCGCTTAGTTATTTATTTCTAGTCTTCCTTAGAGTCTGCTAAGACCTCCTTGCCAAGCCGTAGGTTCTTTAGTTTTAGGTGTAAAATCTCTATCTATCTTTATTTAGCTTAAAAGCCTGTATCTACTAGCTTTATCCTTTCCTTTTTAGTTAGGTAGGAAGTTTATAGCAATAGAGAGAAGCAGATATTAAATGGTTAGATTTTATTAAGAGGTTCTAAGGTTCTTAATTTCTTTAAGCACGTTTATAACGATTGTTAGTCTTACGGGTGCTTAAGGAGCAGGCTTGTGTCGTCTAACGGTTTCTAGCAACTTCTTAACTAGTGCTTGTTAACCGTTCGGCGGCGTAATCTTTGTTAGGGCAGGAGCTTATGTCTCTTATAGCGGAGTAACGTAAGCGTTTAGTTCTAATTCTCTTAGTAATTCGGTCTGCTAAGGAATAAGGAAGGATGTTTTCTTGCCTAGGTTATAAAAATTAGGTAAGACTCTAGTATAGTACAGGTCTTTTAATTTCTTTATTAGTAATTCTTATAGGTTAGTAAAGTTACGCGTGTCCTGCTTACTAAAGGTTAAGTAATTTAATAAGTTACTAATAATAAAGGCTAGTCGTTAAATCTAAGGGGGTAAGGCGTAATTAAAAGGGCCTTATTATAGTAACCTGTTAAAAGGGGAGGTTATAACTTGTCTAGTATTATTTACGTCTACGTTAGTACGTAAGCGGTAAAGGTAAAGCGAGGTCTTTAGATTGTTATAAGAAGAGTTACTACTACTTATTACGCGCTACTAAGGAGCGTAAGGGAAGTCTGCCCTAATAGTGCTTTATGTAAGCTACCCTTAGTAAACAGTTACCCTATTTAAAAGGTCTACGTAATTAACGTAAGGTTTATAATATTTATAAATAGCCTTAAAAACGCAAGCAGTGCATAAATCCTTAAAGGGCGTAAAAGCCTTTAACTAGGCGGTAAGTATAGTAAGCAAAGGTAAAACAGTAGGTATTTAAAAGGTAGATGTAAGTTAGTTATTCCTTCTAACTACAGTCTAACGCCTTACACGGTAATATACGTAATCTAGGATTACGTGTTTCCCGTGTCTTCGGCTAGTCACCAGGTTTCCAGGTCACGTAGACACTTACGTGTTCCTAGAACCTAAGAATTTAGGATTTTAGAAATGTGGGTCGACATGTGATTCTAGGAAGAGCGGGGCACCTGGATTCCTAGCACGTGGTCGTTTTAAAATGTCTGTGTACTAAGGTCTACGTAATCTTAGCCGTAAGGGTGCGTAGCAGCTACCTATTGCGCCTTGCCTTAATTAGCTTTACGGGCGTATACCTACTTACTAGGTAAGACCTTTACTTTGGCTAGCTAAGGAACTAAATCCTAGGCGTGCTTTGTAGTTAGGCTGTTAATCTCCCGCTTTATAGCGGGTAGCTAGTAAGTGTTAAAATCTTAGTATAGGACCGCTTGTTTATAGCCTTTTAGCGTTGTTAAGGTGGTAAGGCTATTAGCTAACTCTAACGCTAGCAATTTTGCGTTAAGGGCCGTATAGCAGAAAGCCTTAATTAGGTTAACCGTTACAAGGTCGCCTAGGTCTTTTAAATTTATTATTATAAAGGACTAGTTATAAGCGGACATGCCGCTAGCGCTACCGGCGCGGCCGCTACGTTTCGTAGGGTAGCCGGCCAGGGCGCGGTAGTCTAGCTAATCAGACTTCCGTCTAAAGCGGCGCTCTAGTAGCGCGATAACGATAGTAGGTTGCGTAAGCTTTACTACCTCCTCCTCTTTAGTCTGCCCCTTTGCCTCTTCTTCTTTAGTATTAGCTAGCGTCTCTTCGCTAGCCTCTTTATTAATAGAGGGAGGGTTTAGCAAGGCTTATAAGGTAGGTAGGAGGGAGGACACGGGATCGTTAGTAGCCTCTTACGGGGGCTAATTAGTCGGTTGTTACTAGGTTACGGTCTTAACCGTAAGGTATAACGGCGCCGTCTTAAACAACGCTAAGGCGGCCGGCGCCGTCTTAAACGACGCTAAGGCGGTAACCGGCCGTACCGCCCTTAGTATTTTAACTAATACTAGGCCGTCCTTAATAAAGGTAACCTTGCTTTTAATTAGCTCCTCTTCTTTTAACAACAGAGGGGCTGCCTTGTTAAAGCGGACTAATAAGGCTTAAGCAATACGCTTAGAGTTTAGGAAGTAAATCTAAAATATGCGGCTATAGCGGCCGGCGTAGCCGATTAGTCTCCCTACTTCAGCTTGTAAAGAGAACTTATTAAAGGCCTTGCGGTAGGCCTTTTTAAGGTAGACGTAGGCCTTGTAGCCGTACGTGCAAAAGTAAGAGATATAAGGGCTTAAAGCCTTGTCTAAGAGACTAAGCGTAAAAAAGAGACGCTTATAAGGCGAAACGCTGTTGCTATTACAAGAGGTAGGCAGCTAATTAATCGTAGTAATCGTAGTGTTAACCGTAAAAGGCTAAAGGTAGTCTAGCAGGCCAGACCCGATTAGACTAGCCCTTACGCGTTTAAGTATAACGCGGCCTGCCCTTTTAGGAGACCTGTTTTAGTAAGGAGTATAGGGAATAGTAATAAGGAGGGCGACGCCCTCCTTAGCTGCCTACTAGCGAAATTTTAAATTTTAAAAAAGTTATAGCGCAAAGCTGAATTTAAGGCTACCGTCGCAGCCGTAGGCTTGTATTTTAAGGCTAGATTAACGCTTAAAATAGGCGTAAAAGTCTTAGACTATAGTCTAGGCCTTGCCTTTTATAGCGATAAAGGTAACCTAGTAGTAGCTAGAGTAAACGTTAAGGAAGTAAACGAAATACCTATAACCTTTAAAACTAACTTACGCTTTAATTATATTTATTTTAATTAGTTCTTTAAGCTTAGTTACTAGGTTAAGAGGGACCCTATTAATTATATTAGTTAACTTTAATAGGCGGCAGGTCTTATAAACGGCTTTAGTAGCGCTAGTTAGTAATATCCTAGCCTTATTACAAGCTTTAACGACGACGTCTTAAGAGGCGTAAAGGAGCTGCTAGTACATAACGTTATAGTTAATCTAGGCTAGCGTAAGCGCCGTTGTTAGTAGAGTGTTAACGTTAAAGAAGGGAGCGTTAAAGAGCTAGTAAAGCGTAGCTAATTCAGTCTTTTAGCTATTAACGAGGAGGTTAGTAAAGGAGTTAAAGTAGGCACCCTTCTTACGTAGGGCGCTGCTTAAAATAAGATTGCACGGCGACTACGGAGCGTAGTAAGCGGTAGCTAAGGTAAAGGTTGTAAAGGAGCCGTTACTTTTCTTTGCTTAAAAGGTTATAACGCTAGCTTAGCTAATCTTACTAGTTACGCCGCTTACGGTTATTATGTCTAGTAGCGTCTCTAACGTTTACAGGCTTTTAAACTACTTTAAGTTATTAAAGGTATAGTAAAAGGTGCTACTATTTAGTATTACAGCGTCCTTAACGCGAAAGATAGGTTAACAGGTAAGAGACAGATTTATCCTAGCCTAGTTAACACCGTTAACACTGGTCGAGTTATAAGCAAGCTAGGGGCTTGCTTTTAGCGTCGCCGCTACCGTTGTAAAAGGGGCTAAAAGAGACTAATTGCAATTTAATTTAAAATGTTACTAAAAGCAGCCCTTATTACTACCGTTATAGTAAAACTTATAAACGCTATAAAGCTACTACTATTACTTTAAGTGTTATAAGTAGTAAAGGGCGTATTTAAGCTTATTTAAGTAATAGGTTATATATTTAATCTTATATAACTACGCTACGTATCCCTTGTTTTAGTAGCCGCCTAGTAGCTAGGCTATAAAGGTTGTTAGTGTTAGCAGCTTTAGCGTTAAGCAAAGGGCGTATAGCTAGCAAAAGAGGGCAGGGTAGTTACCTTTAGACTCCTCCGCGTCTATCTTATACTTTTAAATCCGTTTAAGAAAGAAGGACTTAAAATTTTTATAAAGGAAGGTGTATTTATTAACTTTTAAATATTTATAAATCGTTTTATTTAAAATTAAATTAATGTTATTAAAGCGCTTTAAGTAAGCGTTAAGAGTTATAAAAAACGTTAATTTTAAGCTAGTAAATTTAATAAAGAGGTTATAAAGGATAACGGTTTATCTATAGCTAAAGGTAGTTAAGACTATAAGGTAATTAGTATATAGGTTAGTAACTAAAAGGTTAAAGCTGCTAGTAATAAGCTGTAGGCGTACCTTTTTAGTAGTTCTTATAATATAGTTATTAGCGGTGCTACGGCTAATACGCTATGCCTTTTAATCTCCTCCTTTAAAAGGCTTAAGGACCTTAGTATCTAGGTACTAAAGAAGGTTACAATCGTTAAGGACAAGGCGCAAGGCTACATCCTATTCGGTAACGTTATACTTAGTAAGCATAGGTATGTAAAGTGGATTTCCCAAAACGGTAGTCTCTATTACGGCGGGTTAACGGGAGGCTGTTAATCTCGTCGTTAAGGCCGCGATTTAGCGTAAAATTTTATCGTAATACGCGCGCAGTCGGCGCGTAAGGGTGTAAGAGGACGTAAAAACGTTAAAACAAGGCCGATTTAGGCTAAAAAGGGATCGAAATCTAATCAGGAAGGCTTAAAAGAGCTGAAATTGAAGTTATTTTAATGACACACTTAAAATGTCGCTATTCAGGCGGAAAAGAGGGCTTATAACCTGTGGAATGTGCATAAGGAAGCTATCTGACTATGGCAGGACCTGCAGGGGCGAAATATGTGCGCGCGCTAGTCCACGTGACTAGGGAGGGCCACAACAGAGGGTGCCTCTGCCTAGCTTGTCCGGCACCTCGGGAATAGAACGGAATGAAGTAAATGAGCAAACTTGGGTACGAGTGCGAGACGCTTCGCACCGCCCCCCACAAAGCGCTGAAGGCAGTACGCAAGGCGGATTAGCCTTTGTCGGAATCATCAGCTGGGTGGGTCAAGGTCGTATCCCGGCTCTGCCCTGAAAGCCTCACAAAGGCCAGCCAGCTGTCTGGAATAAATATGCTCCCCTGTTCTTCGGCTTTGACTCTACAACCTCCGCCATCTTTCTCTCACTACTCTTATCGCCGGAAAATACGGAAGGCTGACAATGTTGCGTCACGGTTCACATGGCCCTTGGGGGCCATTGCCAATTGCGGTCTGCGACTCTAAACACACCATGCTGCACTGGAGGCTGGACATGCAATGCGGAGCATGCGGCACACATCTAAAGATCGGTGACGAGTTTGTAGCCTGTACGTGACCGCCGAAAACCCTAGTACAACGTTATGATCCCCCTCTGACACACCCAAAGTGTTGGGGGGCAAGGGCAGCGCGTCGTTTGGCGACCGGACGGGCAAAATGCCATTCCCCGAGTTCGACTCGATCAAGAAATACAAAGAGGGATATCTCTGTCGTTGGACAGAGTGCATGAGCTGCAAGGCGTCGCCAGAAGCGGTGTCGTTACATTCTGATTGCCTGGATATATACCTGGACAGCTATGCCCAGTCTGTGGCGAAGAATTCTCCGGCTGATGGTAAAGGGGCCGAAGAGGCCCGGGCGGCTGTCGAGGCCGAGGCTATGAATCTACTCTGGACGCTCGGCACATATCGGTTGCCCTGGAAAAATGCGCCGTTCCTCGCGCTGTATCAGGACGCAGATGCAAGTCTGGCGGAAGGCGACGGCAGCAAGTATCGGCAGCTGGGCTTGTCTGGCATGAGCTCGCTGCCGCCAGAGCTTACGCAAGCCATCTTTGAGCTTTCCAAGGAGAGCCAACTGTGGAGGCTCAGGTCGGTTGAGCTAATGGCCCAGAGGCTCGTACAGTTTACGGCCCAGAGCGACACGACCGAACCGTTGCCTGATTCGCTGCCCCTGGACGAGATCGAGGCCTGGGTCCGCGGGGGCGTGTTGACTCGTCGTGCGACTGGGGCTGCAGAGTCGTCTGCCGAGGGCTGCCTCCGCCTGAGCATGGACGCGCAAGGGATTCGGTGCGTTGAGCGCCTGCCAGCCTACCCGGAATACAGCGGCGTTATGACGACCGGCCGGCTGGCGTACGTCGTGTGCAAGAATAAAATCCCGGGCGCGCAGATGCACTTCACGGCAAGCCCATGCAGTCCCCCTCTTTTACCTCGACTGACCGTTGGCACAGCTTGGCCTAGCGAGGCTAGAACTGCCCGACCGCGGCAAGGAGTTTCGACTATGGAACACGCCGACACCGCCGCCAATGGATGCCTGCACCTTTGACAAGAGGGACCTGTTTAAACTTGGAGAGATGCCGTACCTGCACATTGCCGACCTTGCATTGGCAACGGGGCTTACGGGCTTCATCTTGGCGGGCAAGCTGATATGCCTCCATGTGCACACAAAGGCCGAGCCATCAGCCGAGACCACGTACGAGCGCTTTGGCCTGGACGCCATGAAGTATGGCGGAAGGGGAATGGTCTGGCTGTATATGCCGCTCGCCCCGGCGGATCGTGTCGAGGCGGTAGGGGTGCGCAGAGAGGGTTTCGTCACCGTGCATCCGAATCAACACGAGATTACCATCATGGTGGGTTGGGCCAGTAAGCCACGCCATAAAGGGTGCTAACGCTGCCGCAGTTCCGCAAGCATCTCACCGGCGACACGCTGTTCGGCTACAGCTATTACGACAGTTCCGAGCAGATGATGTTGACGCTGCCGGCCCAACAGGTTCGCGCCCTCGTGTACCGATTCAACGACCACGACCCCGTTGTTGATATCGGCGCATACAACGAGGCGGCGTCGCCCGAGGTGGCAGCCGCTGGACTTGCAACGGCCGTCCGCGGCGGCACCAGGCGCCGGTGCTTTCCCCATTCGGCCTATGCAGACGAACAGATACTCGAGGAAGGCTTACAAAGCAACGTGCCGCTACCCGGCGTGACACGCGCCGAGGTCTTTTACAACAAGACCAATGGCTTCGCGCGCGGTATGCTGCTGACCTATGAGAATGGCGGCCAGCGAGCCTTGGGCATGTGTCGCGTGGGCACCGACTTTGAAGCTGTGCGGGTGTACGAGCGGCCAGTGCGCATCTGCTATGAGGGCGATTCATCTGACGGCAAGATGCAAGTGCGCATAGTGTGTGAGGCGGACCTGGGCGTCGCGGACCACGATCACGCCGAGGATGAGGGGGACTGGACATGCTGCTTGTTCACCGGACGGCTCGAATGGTCAGTCACCGATACGGCGTTCAGCGTCGAGCACTATGACGAGGAGCAACAGTCGGCCGACGAAGACGAGGACGAGGACTAGGACGACTGAATCTTGAAATTGCCGTAGTCTTTCGGCAGGCTTTATTGTAGGACAAATCGTTGCGACGGGACTCGGACGCTATCTATGGTCGCTACACACACCACATTCCTCCTCCCATTTCGTCTCGCCCTCCGCCTTGGCCCGACGTAAACTTGGACATGGCCTGCAACCGTGATCCATAGAACTAGAATATGAACGGTGTCAGCCAGCCAAAGCCGATGCTGATAAACGCCAGCAGGCTCATGCCCCAGCCGTAGCCCAGGTTCTGGGACAGGTAGCCCGAGAAGAGGAGGGCAAAGCCGGCCAGGCTGCGCAGCACGGCACAGGCCGCCAGAGCGCTGGCAGCGTACGTCTGGTAGATGGCGGCACCGATATTAGGCATGACCCAGTGGCAGCGGGCCTGCAAAAAACCCAGCACTGGCATGAGTTATAAAGAGACCGAGGCACTGGCGAATAGGAAGGCCAAGGATTTCGAGTATCTCTCTCTGTCCTCCCCTGTCGTCCATCTCCAAGTCTATCCTCTGACCGCACCAGCTCGGTCGTACCTAGCCGATGGCCGCAGTGGGTCTTGACCTCCACAAGCAGACAGCCGACTTCCTTAAATCCGCTAAAATTTCGTCTTGGATCACCAAAAATGGTCCTGTAGTCTAGCGGTTAGGACACTGGATTCTGATCTTAGCATCTTACTTCCAGTAGCCCCGGTTCGATTCCGGGCAGGACCTTCGTTCCACTGGTCATGGCCGCCCACTCCAAGGCCGTATACCACGAAGCCACGTGCTGGCTAGCCCAACCTCTCTTACCTTTTTCGCAGTTTCATCCCCATGGGGGCTCTGCACGTTACGGGCCCTGATCGCCAGCGACTGGCGTCATGGCTATGCTGTAAAATGTATTACACGTAGCCATAGATGGGGATTAGATCAATCAATCAATCAAGCCAGTTACTGGCGATCAGGGTCCGTAACGTGCAGAGCCCTCAAGGGAAAGTAGGTAGGAGAGGGTGGGTTAGCAAGCGCATGGCTTCGTGGTATACGGCCTTGGAGTGGGCGGCCCTTGCCGCGGGGCTTTTCTTTTTCTTTTTTTTAAAAAAAGAATCCACCGGCGTTATGGTTATGTTGTAGGTAATGAAAGAGTTAGCTATATATAGATGATAAATCAATCAATCCGTCTTGGTTTGGCCTTGAGCCCACTGGCCATAGCGGTCATGGCCGTCGCTGCTTGCTGGACTACGCTTGCGGCGATGGCCTCGTCTCCAAGGCCCTGCACCTGCTCTCCTCCCCGGTCATTCGCGTCGATATATACGCCAGCATGCTGCTCAATATTGCGCCGCCGTCTCCAGTCTCGGCCTTGAGGAATACGAAATGATAAAGATCCGCGGCGACCTACTCTTATAAGCAAGAAAACTTTGCATATGCTATCTATTATTATACAGTAAGAGTGATGGCACCTCCTCTAGCCTCTTTTGACTGCTACGCGACCGCAAACCCACGGCGAGGAAGACGACGCCGTTCCAGAACCCACGCAGCGAGCCTGTAGACCCGACGGCGAGGTATAGCGGGAAGGACACGTAGCTCGGATCAACGAGAGAAGCGATACGATTTGTCGTTGGCACCACCCAAATAGCCAGTAGTGCAACAAAGAACATGACGGGCATGAGAATGTACTGCCTCAACGACAGGGCTGACCGGCTGGCTTTCCATGCGCGATTTCGGCTGCCACTTTGGGGTGTAAATGTAGAGTCTGATCCGTAGTGCAACGTAGTAGACCCCGGTTTTGATGCCACAGGGCCGATCTCGTAGTCGTGTTCAGAAGAATGGCTTTCTAGCGCGACGACATCCTTTTCGACAGACTTGAACGCACGCTTCCCTTGAACAATCTTCCAGCCGACAAGGCAATAGAGCACGAGAACAATAAAGATAACGAGCCTGTAGCACAATAAATGTGTGGTCAGAGAGAGTGGTGCATTGGAAGTGGTATTGGGCAAGTTGATGCGTACCATATCGGTCCATAGTAAAATATGATCCGGAAGGCGATCCATTTTGGAGCGATGGCACACCAGAGCTGTTGATAGAGCGCATGTCAGCAATACTGCTTACATCGGGTCCAACTTGAACAAGGCCACCTACCGTGACGCTGCCGTACATGTGGCCCTTCTCTGCGGTGTGGATAAAGAGAAAAACAAAGGCAGGCACAAAGGTGAGAGCAGTGATACCGCCAATGTACTTTATCTCAAGCCGGCGTAGTGCCTTCGTATCGTACTGATAAAACACAATCAGGCAGACGTCGCACGCCATGGCCAGCGTCCAGAGTACATCTGCGAGGGGAAACCTACAAGGGGAGAGCTCGCTGTCAGTAACACGACGCTCTGTCTGATTTGGCAAACAGGAGAGACATACATTTGCATCAAGAAGCCTTGGAACTGGCAGAGAGCCGAACCGTCTCCCGCGCTGGGCCCGCCGAGCGATATCATGGTGGCCGTGACATCGAACGCGTTGTAAATGGCATTGATGAGGATGAGGCGGTCGATTGGGTTTCGAAAGTACCGCGACAAGCAAAAGGTACCGATGATTGTCAGTATTCCCAGGATGGAGAGGGCCGAGGAACACCGCTCGACGATCTCAAGGATGCGGTGCTGTTCGACCGTGAGCGTCATGGTTGACCTTCATCGCTGTAGAGCGAACATTTCGAGGAGATTCTCCGTTTAAATGGCTTAAGCGTCTCTTTTGGACCTCACGTACAAAACCGGCCTGCGATCGAAGACATCGTGGTTTGAGCAAGCCGGCGCCCCGAGAGCAGTTTTCGCATATGATCTGCCACAGAAGTGGTCTGTGTACTATAGTACCTTTTTAGTGCCAGATGGCGTGCTCTCGATCGCGAGGCTTTCAGTGGCCCGTCTTCGCGCTGCATTATTAGTACGAGCCGCTGAAACGAGAGAATGGCGTGGGGTTTAATATTAGGCCTTCCCAATGACTAAGTGAATACGTAAAATAAAACGGACGTCTTTCCTTCATAGTTAGCTTTGTCCGCTGTTGCCATACGGGGGACAGTGCCCTCCGGCTTGTTGATGCTGTACTTGAGCTAAGCAGCTGATCTTTCCCTTCTCGCCGTAAGATGCTGCGGCAACTGTCTTGAACGGACAAGTCTAGGGTATTAGCGGTAGTTATGAGTATCTGTGCTGAGGACACCATAGCTCGCATAAATCGCGTCGGTTTCCATATTTGCGCACGTCTTGGTCCATTGTTGGCATTAGAAAATGAAAACTGGGCAGGAGTCTAGGGGCATGGAACGCATAGTGGCACTTGGGTGCATCCTCTGTTGTTCGAGATTTTCATAATATCGGATGGGTTTACAATTTAGAAGGTCTGAAAGGTCTGCCTGCGCTTATCTTGCCTTGAATATTGTCTCAGAGGCCAGTATTTCAGCCCAGTGTCTGACGACGTTTCTCAAGCAGTCGTACCTTATTTCTGTGCTGCTAATGCTAGAGGCAGCTCGACAGTGGTTGCTCGTGGAGCTTCCTCGCCCTGCACGTAACATTAGCTCTGTTGCCCCTGAATGGCGAGCCTTTGGCCAGATTGTACGCCATTCCGCCAAGACACTTATTCAATTCCTCCGGGAATTTGATAATCCATAACGTGCCTTTTTCGGTGCACAGAACGCTCAGGAGCACAGAACTTGCACCCTAGCTCATCGATCGAATGCGACGATGTGTACGCCTGAAAGCATACCGGTAGAGAGTCGTCGCGCCGTAACCGCTAGCGCTACAGTGGACGGAGAGCTTGCGGTCGCTGCGAGATTGCCACCCAATCACGAATCTGGACCCACACCACGTCTTCTCTCGTACCTCGCTGTGACCTGCAGACCTTGGCCACAGCTACTACTACTAATTGTTACGCATATGTCTATATCACTTTCTGTACAATGTGTGTATGAGTATGCTTTTCATACTACTTTCCTAACTTCTTTTTGCATTTGCTTCCGAAAGCCTGTCTTTCCAATGGCTGCTCGTTGCCTTTTCCTTTATCGGATTGGCGGCATTGGCGCTGCAACACCAGGAGGCAAAGGCACTCGGTGCCCTGTCCGAGACTGCTAACCGTACTCAGCGCCCCTGGAACACCGGCCGCCTCTTCTCGGCAAACGCCAGAAGCGCCTCGTTGCGGTCCTCCGTCCTCACCACGTGGTCGTACATGGCGTTCTCGACCGCCTCGGCCGGGTTCTGCACTGCCTGCAGGGCCACCCGTACGGCCACGGGGCCGCCCGTGCAGATCTCCTCGGCCAGCCGGACGGCTTCGCTGAGCGCCGCCCGGCGGGCTTTCTCGAGCAAAGTCTTCTTGGCCTCCTTGCCTCCACTTTCGACCTCGGCTTCATCTTCCTCAACCACCTCCACCAGCCGGTCGGCAATGCCCAAAAAGTACGCCTCGGGCGCCGACACGCGCCGACCTGTGAGGATCATGTCGCGTGCACGGCCCATACCAATTAGCATCGGTAGCCGGTACGTCCCACCGGCGCCGGGGATGATGCCTAGGCGCGTCTCCGGCAGGCCAACGAAGGCGTTGGACGAGAACACTCGCATGTGCGTCGACAGCGCCAGCTCCAGGCCGCCGCCTAGGGCGACAGACGAGACGACCGCGATCGTCGGGATGGGCAGCGCCGCAATCGCACTCAGCGTGCCCCGGAGGTCCGTGAGAAAGGCATTGGTTCTGGTTGCCGTGTCAGTTCGCAGAAGCTGTATCTTGGGACTCTAGGAGATCCCCAACGAGACGTACTCCTCCGGCGTAAATGTCCGCCGCTCCCTAAGGTCGGCACCGGCACAGAAGCTGCTGTCAATGGCGCTGGCCAGGATGAGGGCACGCGTCGGCCCCAGCCCGTTTCGCCCGGCCGTCTGGGCCGCTGGAAGCTCGTTGCCGCTGTTGTCGTACTGCTCGGCGACCGCGTCGACCTCGTCGCTCAAAGCCTCTAGCAAAGAGCGCGATATGGCATTGCGGGCGGACGGCCGGTTAAGCTCGAGCACACGAATGTGGCCAGAATGAGGCGCCGACAGATCGGAGACGACGACGAGGGGTTCGGACTGTTCGGGCGACGAGGAGGAATAGCTGCGTCGGAGGAGAAAGGCAGGCGAGGCTCTCCAGAAGCTGCCGGAGCTGCGGCTGGCGATGCACGCCAGCGAGGAGGCGGCCAAGAACGATCTCACGGCCGGCATGGTGAACGTGTGACGGTGCAGCTACTGTTTCCTTGCGGGGAGAAGGGTGGGGTAACAAATAGCTGGACCGAGTTGCAGGCTAAGGGCAAACAGCGACGAAGATTGGAATGGTGCGTGCCTATTGGCCGTTATGGATATAAGTGGGGCATTTACGCCAGCACGCCAATCCACCAAATGTTCGTGGCCTGGGAGGCCGGCTGCATTTTCACGTCGCAATATTACTGCAACGCTCGAAATGCACAAGGCTGCGGCCATAAATATGTGGCCTTTTCAGAGAACATGGCGCCAATTCAATTCATGGCAATTATAATCCGCCGAGACTATGATGTATCCTGGGATTGAAGGTAGTTGAAGCAGAGTTATCGCCGTGAGATTGATGCTCGGAGCCGAATTAATGCGTACGCTCTCGGCATTTTCTCCTCGGTCATCGTGGACTTCATTGAAGACAACATATCTTGAAATGAAATCTACTGTGCACCATCCTGCGGAAATTTGGCGCCACCCTGTCTTCTTGCCTCATCCATAATCTCGAGAATACGTATGGTTTCTTCCCATGGCATGAGTGCATCTTCTGTCCGGTTTTCAGCAATGTCTTTGGCAACCGAATCTGCCTCCCAGTAGAGGCCGAACCCGGGAACGCCGTGAGCATATCTCGTGCCCTGCGGCGTGGCGCGATCGTCACCGATCTTGGGGTAGACGGTAAAGGCTGAGGGGATCGACGCAGACTCTCCCTCGATCGTGATGAAGCCACGCGTGCCTTCGATGCGGCAGAAAATGTTTGGTGTACGGGACCTGGCTGACGATGTGAGGATAGCCTGACCACCGGTGGACGGGTAACAAAGCAGGACAGAAGTAGCAATATCGACTCCGTCATCGTCGAGACTCTGGACGGCTGCAATGATAGGCTTCTGGGCGGTCTCGCCACAGCCGCGGTCCAGCACCAGACGGCCCCAGGTTAGGCTGTAGAGACAGATGTCGAGGAGGGTCCCGGCGCCAAGGGCCGGGTTCCGGAGGCGCGAGTCGGGACCAAGCGCGGCCAAGTCCATGTCGAGGCCGAGGTCGCAAAAGACACGGTGGACGTCGCCAATGATACGATCTTGGTGGATCATGCGTAGCAACATGCGTGTCAGAGGGAAGAAGCGCAGCCGTAGGGCCTCCATGACAAAGACGCCGCGAGCCCGCGCGGCTACAAAGACCTCGCGGGCTTCAGCGGCCGTGAGGGCAAAGGCCTTTTCGCAAAGGACGTGCTTTCCGGCGGCGATGGCATCGAGACAGTTCTGCCGGTGGAAGCCGTGCGGCGTGCCGATGTAGACAATGTCGACGTCGGGGTCGGCGTACACCTCGGCGTAGCTACCATGGACTGTCGGTGCCGGCAAAAGCTGGGGTAGAAAGTCCTGGATAAAACTGGCACCCTTGGCGCGCGACGACGAGCCGATGGCTTGGATGACGTGGTGCGCTGTCGCATCGCTGCGGGCCAGTTGAAGGTCGCGGACAAACCACGACGAGATCATGCCCGTGGCAATGATGCCCCAGCGCAACCTCGGCAAGCTGGAGGGGCCGGGGAGGCTGGGGATGGTGGCGACAGGATGGTCTGAGGATGGCATATCTCTCTCGGGCACAGAACAGAAGAGGTGGAAACCGTGCGACAAGGATGGGCGGAGGATCATGAAAAAGGGTGCAGTGCCTCGTTGTTGGAGACTGGTACCTGTACAGTCCCTGCGAGTGTGGGGAAGCGCCGGGGAGTGCCGGCTAACAGGTGTGCCTGGAAAGCTGATCGGCCCGCCCATCATGCCATGTCCTGCACAGGGCCGCTAACCGTGACATGTCCTACACGCGAAATTGGCCCAGCCGCACAATTGGACAGGTGACGCATGCTGACACTGCAGGTTGGAGATGGCCCTGTCCTAGATACCTGCAGGGTACAACCGCCGCGGCGCTGCACATAAATTTCAGACACCTGCACAGGTCAACAAGCGGCCATGCCGAATTAGGCACATCTCTGGGATGTAGGGGACCTGGGACGAGTCATGGCGTGACGTTGCCTGCACAGGGAAACGAGCATACCCCGCCCTTCCACGACGTGTACAGCCATGCTGGCGGTTTTTCAACTTACAAGGAATGGCGATAATAACAAAATGCCTTTGGGGATATTTTCACATTGTACTTTTCACTCCGCCAAAGCTAACCCCTCTGTCCGTTTATCGCAACGTATCATAGACACAAACTCCTCCCTCAGCCACTCCTCGTCAGGACGCAACTTCCACTGGCGTATGTCGGCTATTGCCTGAGAAATCTCTCGCTGTTCTTTGCTAGACAGCGGTATGCCATTCGTAGGAACCTCCATGTAGTCGCCCTCATAGCTGTTGTCAATGAGGTTATAACAAAGCGTAGCGAAAAGCTGTCCGAGAATTTTTTGTCTCTGGATGCTCCCCTTTGGCGCATAGGCAGAGATGCGGGCTAGTGCAGCACAAGTTGCGGGAAGAGGAACCGTCAAGACGTTGCGCGGCACCTTGGGGGCTTTGCCGTATCTTGGTGTGCGCGGGAGTGGATTCGGCTCGCCGTCATCTGCAATAGGAACCAAGTCGTCCCGGAAAAGTCCTGTCCATGACAGGGGTGTAAAGACAAATCGGTCCCGTGGTTTTTGTAGAATGGGGCGTGAGTCGTCGATCAGGTAGCGAAGGGCGCCACTGGCGAACTCGCATTGATAAGTCGGTTGCATTGTCGTATCGTCTGCCGGATGCAAGCCACAGCCGGCGGCTATCTCACGTACAGCCGGAAGAGCATCATCTGGGACCAGCAGGAACAAACTCTATTCTGTTAGAACAGCTGTTTGTACGTATATGAGAAGTATAATAACTTGCATTATTTTGGGCGAGTGGATAGCCGAGTCGGGTTAGTAGGGTGGTTTCCCATTCTACTAGGAGAATTCCAGACGTCTCGAGGCGTTCGGTGAATTGAGATACGCGATGCTTTATGTCCATGGCGCTTGCTTTGCTTAAGAATGGATGAAAAGCAGTACAAAAACAGGCAAGGCAGATCGGTATTGTCAAATGACGTCACCGGGATAACAGTTTCCCGACTGCGCAGACGGCCGGTACAGAACAGAGAAAGAGTAAACGTAAACGATATACAATGGGCAAGAGGATACATAAACAGTAAAATGATAGTTCCTATACGTAGAGCCCTAGGTTGTAAAAGCTGTCGGTGTAGATCGCCGTACTTTGATGTCGTTAGCCGCAGATACAACGGCGAGTCATTTTGATATCCTGTCTCGTAGTCATCCTACAGTGTGTAAAGTCGTGGCCATGAGCCAAATCCCCTGTGTGACTCGAACACCTTTTCAATATCACAGAAACAAGCAAAGACACAATATTTGATGCAGTACTCAACCCAAAAATTGCACCTTGTACTTTGAGAGAATACGATAATGGCGTCCTTTGAAGCGCGAAACGAAGCGGCTAAAGCGCTCTCAAGCGCTCTCACAGCTCAAGGCATCCGCCATGCGCTTATTGGCGGATTTTCTGTCAATCTCCTTGGCTCGGTCCGCCAGACAGAGGACATCGACGTTGTTGTTGAAATCTCCGACGCTGTCGAAATGCGGCAGCGAATTGTACAGGCTACCGCTGGCGACCCGCGGTTTGTACAAGCTGGCTTCAAGCTCCTCTTCCAGTCGGCCGACCAGTCACAGCAGCCGTTTCCTATCGAGACACTGCCTGTTGGGCAGCTCGGCCTCCCGCTCCAGCTGAAGCTCATGTGGACCGACAATGGTATGTGCACGAACCGAATATGTCTTGTGATTTCCTGTTAACAACCTAGGGGATATTCCCATCCTCGAGCCTGGCGTCCTGGTCCTGACGAAGATCAAGCGATGCGCGATCCTCATTGGCAGCACCCGCCCGAAGTCCATGGTCAAGCTCATCCGCAGATATCGAGGATATCGAGCACCCACTCGAATGGTTACACGAGCACGATCAGATGATTGATTTTGTTGGCTATCATGCGATGGACCTCGATCGCCTCTACCTTTCTGTCCAAAGTCTCGTGCGGTACTGGAAAGACAAGGGGTCGGATGAACAAGTCGATTCGATCCGGTCTTTGCTAATAGAAGATGACCAGCGTAAGGTTATGTGATTGATTATCGACAGTAGGTGGTATGGATGGCGGGTAGTATAGCATAACCGGGCCAATTAGGCAGGAGACGGATAGCAATAAAGCCACCATAAAGTCGCAACGAAAAAAACTACACATTGCCCCCAGCCCACATAGGATGAAAGCCTAGCCCCTCCGCCCTTTTTGCTTCTTTTACGGTGACGAGTGCTGTGGGGAAAGAGAGAAAAAAGTCAGATGACTTCCAGCACCTGCGAGTAAAGCAGTTGCATTTGTGGGAGTGCTAATAGACCGGCCCCTTTAGTCTTGGCAGCACGAATTAAAAGCGCACTCGTGGCCTCCCTTGCAGTGCCCAGCCCCAGTGCCACACGCAGGGCCCGGTTGCATGCCGGGACTCCGCGGTCCTGCCGAGCCAATTGCTGTCTGCCCCGCACCCCATATTAGGCTGCTTGTACGTGGAGCTAGAGGAGGCTCGGTCTTTGTGTCCGTACCACTTCCCCGCAAATTACCCCAGAGCTAACGATGCGCCTTGAGCAAATGCGGGTATACGAGTACATCTCCGATACACCGAAGGTCAGGGGCCGGGGAACAAGTTGGGACATGGGAGGGGAAACATATAAGGATTGATATTCTTCGTTTGGGAGACCACAGCTGCCGACAGTTTGATCTGTAATTCGTGCTCTCTTTTCACCCAACTCGCTAGCTAATTCAAAGCACCGCCATGGCGTCGATAACAGGGTCCAAGAAGGACTTGGAGGCCTATGAGCACTCGGAGGGTTTTCATGCGCCCACTGCGGAAGACTACAGCCGCAATGTGAATGCAAAGTCAGACAACTCGATTTCACAGACAGTTGCAACTCTCTTGCTGACGCACTTAGAATCATCAACCCCCTTGGCGGCATCCCGAAGAGTGAGCTTTTCCAGCAGGTCAGCCAATTTTGCTCCCAGAACGGCCTTGAGGACAAGGAGCTCGTCTTTCAAAAGGGCGCCCTCGTGGCTCAAAGCCCAGACGACTTTGAAAAGATTCCAGAGCTGGACGAGGACGACAAGCAGCAGCTCCGTCGCGAAATTACGCGTGAGTAGATGCCCATCAAACCAGCTAGGTACAAAGCTCTGACCCTCTAACACCATGCAGACCCTTGGCACCTTCCACGCAGCCTCTACTTTTCTATTGCTGTCTGCTCGCTCGGCTCTGCTATCCAGTATGAATTTGTTCTTCTCCACCGAACAGGAACCGCCATACTGACTCTGCCTGCAGGGGTTGGGACAACACTGGTGCCAACGGGGCCAACCTCTCCTTTCCCGAGGAGTTTGGCATCGCCGACAATGAATGGCTGATTGGGCTTATCAACTCTGCGTACGTTTTTCTCTCCAACCTGAATGAAACCTGGATCCTCTACTGACTCCCACAGGCCGACCATCTTTGGCCTCTGCAGCGCCTGGGCGACCGACCCGCTAAACAACTTGTTTGGCCGCCGCGGTGTCATCTTCATTACTGGTCTCTTGTACGTTGAGCACATCTGCAACAACGCTGCAAGCCCGCTAACAATGCAGCTGCGTCTTCCCTGTCTTGGCCCAGGCCTTTGCTCAGAACTGGTGGGGCCTTCTTCTGTGCCGTCTGTTCATGGGCCTCGGTATGTGTTTCGTTCATGTCCAGCTGGCTACTGCTGATGGCTGACGTGATGCAGGCATGGGAGTCAAGATCTCCACCATTCCCATCATGACGTCGGAATCGGCTCCTGCCGTGATTCGAGGCGGCCTCGTCATGAGCTTCCAGCTCTGGGTGGCATTTGGCATCCTCGTGTATGTGATGTTGGTGTGGTCAAGCTCAAAAACTGTGAACCTGACAATCCAGGGGCTTTTGTTCGAATCTCATCTTCTACCGGATCGGTCGCCTTGCCTGGCGGTTCCAGCTAGCAGCCGCGTTTGCGCCGGCTATTCCGATCCTGATTCTGATCTGGTTCTGTCCAGGTGATTGACAATGGAATGAAACTGAGCAAACAAGATCACTGATAAGTGTAGAGTCCCCCCGCTGGCTGCTTAAAAAACGGCGTTTCCGCGACGCTTTTGGCTCGTTTTCGCGGCTGCGCAACAGCGAGCTGCAGGCTGCCCGGGATATGGTGAGCATCACAGGTACTCTCACGTCTGATCTGGTCAAGGCTTACACCGCTGTAGTACTATGCACATCGCCAGATCGTCGAGGAGAATGAGGCATTTGGCGGGTCGACATTCTTTGGCCGCGTGACGGAGCTCATGACAATTCCACGGCTGCGGCGGGGCGTCCTCGGCGGTTGCATCGTGATGACAGCCCAGCAGTTTTCAGGCATCAACATCATGTCCTTTTATTCGTCCACCATCTTTGCTGAAGCTGGCTACACCACGCTGCAGTGTCTGCTAGCCTCTCTGGGATTTGGTCTGGTTAATGTGCGTGTGCACGGAGTCCGCTTCAATTCAAAGCACTTGCTGACCACGCCAGTTTTTCTTTGCTTTTCCGGCCATTCGGACGGTAAGCGGTCGCCATCGGCTGTCTGTGTCAAAGTGTGATTGCTAATAGAGTCTGTGGTCTAGATCGACACCTATGGTCGGCGGAACCTGCTGCTCTTTACGTTTCCCAACATGGCGTGGTGTCTGTTGGCGGCTGGTTGCTGCTTTCTCATCAGCACGAGCGTGTCGGCCCGCGTGCCGCTGATTGCTCTTTTTGTCTACATTTTCACGGCCTTTTATTCTCCCGGCATTGGCCCAGTGCCGTTTGTGTACGCGTCAGAGGCCTTTCCGCTGTCGCATCGCGAGATTGGTGTCGCTTTTTGTATTTGCTGGAACAATACGATTGGCAGCATCCTGTCTCTGACCTTTCCGTCTCTCCTGAAAAAGACAACAGCAACTGGAGGTATGAGACCCTTTATTGGAGATTTCCACCAGAGTATTCCTGCTGACATGTGTAGCTTTTGGGTTCTATGCCGGTCTCAACATCATTGCTTTCGTTGTCATCCTTCTCTGCCTCCCGGAAACCAAGCAGCGCACGCTGGAGGAGCTCGACTACATCTTTGGCGTGCCGACGCGCCGCCATGCCGCCTACCAGCTGCACACCTGGATTCCGTGGTGGATTCGGCGTTACGTTTTCTTCCGGCGCGATGCCAAGCTGGAGCCGCTGTACCGCCTCGAGGGCTTTTCTGGTGGACACGTGGTTGAAGCGCTGGCAGCGCACTAGCTGCGCCTCTGAGAGATGCGGACGGCTGTGGAAATGTGGTCGGATGGGTGGTCTCGACTTTTTGATTCTTTTCCCTTTCATTAACTGCTCTCCGTCTTGTTTCATGTCCAAGGGCAGTGTATTTAGTCTCGGCAGGTAATCTATCTACTTTGCTGACTTGTATGTGTGCTCGCCCGCCTTCATGATCATCTGAAAGATCTCCAGATCCTCTTTGCTGTCGGCGGGCGTCGTCTTGATCGCTTTTCCGTGGACGACGCAGTCGTAAAAGTCGAGCATCTCGAGCACGTAGGGGTCCTCGTAAGTGCGGCGGATGTAGCGCTCCTGGTAGCCAAAGGAGTCGTTTCCCGGACGGCTTCGGACCTTTTCACGGATAGTCATGGTGACGGGGAGGCCCTTGATGTAGGGACTGTCAAAGTTGACGCGGACAATCTTGTCTTCAGCGTAGACCTCAATGTTGGCGTCAAAGACGGGCACGCTGTTGATGCCAGACTCAAAGGTGACGCCGAAGCCGTCGTACTCGAAAAGGACACTGTAGATTCCCGGGAAGCCCAGGCTGGCGCCCAGGGCGCGCTTGGGCATGCCGAGGATCTCACGCATGGCCGAGATGTCGTGGGAGTTGTTGCTGCTTAGTCAGCACAGACGAGAACCTGCCTCTCTCCGCAAGAGCGACTCACCTGCCGAGTATGCGCAGCTGGGCCACGGTCTCCGGGGTGACGTCCACGCCGATCTCATCGCGCAGGGCGCGGCCAAAGATGTCGGCCTCGCGGGTTTGCCGGGCGCTGGTGTCGGCTGCCGAATAGTCGGCGAAGCGGCGCGGGTAGGTGCCGGACTGGTTGACAAAATTGGTATTGGGGCCAATGATGGAGCGGACACGGGCGTAGAGGATTCGGTCGAGGCCGCCGACCTCGGCAACGGCCTCGAGAAAGGCGGTGGCGTAGCGTCGCATGGTGCCGACAAAGACGCGGCCACGCGACTGGGCCTCGGCGGCGATGAGGATGTCGACATCGCGCGACGAGAAGGAGAGCGGCTTCTCTATGAGAGCCCACTTGTGGTGACGCAGGGCCAGGACGCCGTGCTCGACGTGGCTCTCGTCGCCGCTGCAGACGAGGACGACGTCGACTGTGGCGGCAGCGCAAAGCTCGTCGGCGTCGACCGTGGTCTTGGGAGGCAGACCGTCGGGGCCCCGGTGCACCAAGCGAGCGCAGTGGCGTAGGGCATCGCGAGAGACATCGCAGAGGTAGGTCACTTGGTATTTGTCTGGCATGGCATTGAAGTTGGGAATGTGGGCAACCTGGGCGATTTCACCGCAGCCAATGACGCCGACACGCAGGACTCTGGTCATTGTGCAGGAGCAGGTAACAGGAGCTGTTTGGGTTGGAAAGAAATGCGTGCGAAAGATGGCTGATGAGAGAGTCAAGGACAGGGCAATGCAGGACGCAGACAATACGGAATCAGAGGCCGCATGACGACCTTGAGGATTATCAACACTGTGCAGTAGGAGGTTCCCCGACAAGAAAGAGCGTCCCCGGGGAAAAGACGCGTCTTTTCGTCACAGAAGCTCCTTGGTCGGTTTATTGCCCATCTCTCGGGGAGTGCCGGCAACGATGGCGCACGCGGAGTCGCGGCAAAGGGGTCGAGAATGCGGAGACAAAGACCCACTTCCGATCCAACTTGTACAAAAAACGCGGGGAATCCTGGCAAGAGACCAGTCGATCCGGAGAGACGGAGAGACGGAAAAGACGGATAGACGCAACAAACAGTATGCACCTCCTTCCCATGACGCCGTCTCCAGCCTCTGCAGACGCGGTGACGCCGGCGATTTCGGCGCCGAGCACGGCAAAACGGCTCCGTGCAGCCGACCGCTCGCGCGCCAGCTATCCACGCAAGCGGGCGCTGGCGGCCTGCGAGACGTGTCGCAAGCGCAAGACCAAGTGCGACAACAGCCGGCCGACGTGTGGCGCGTGCAGCGCGCTGGGCAGCACATGCACTTTTCAGGGCGGGCGCCGCGACCACTCGACGTTTGACCTGGCCAGCTTGGAGATCCTGGAGCGGGTCAACTATGTGGCCGCCCTGTTGGAGGCCCAGCAGCACGTCGTCGTTGCATCTCCTGTTGTTTCTGTCCTTTCTGTCCCTTCTGTCCCTTCTGTTCCCTCTGTCGCCGGCCTCGGCCGCTCCATGGTGTCGTGTTGCTCGGATGACTTTCTCGCGGGCCACGGTGGACCGCGCCTCGACATGGACGTCGTGGTCGACTCGCGCGAGTTTACGGGCCGCAGCCCCGGCAGCTGTGAGCAGGTTCTCGACTGGCCCGTCTTTTGCAGTCTCAGCAGCAGCAGCAGCAGCAGCAGCAATCTCCACCGAGCGCGCATCACGTCGCGCATCTTTTGTCCCCAAACGCAGCCCCCGCCGTCACGACCCATGACCATGACGCCGGCCGACCCCGTGCGCACGTCGGGCCCGAGCGGCCGGGGCGTGCGCGAAGACGACGTGCCGCGGCTGGTCAATCGCTTTCTTGTGCACGTGCACATTAAGAACCCCGTGCTGGACCCGGACGACCTCAAGGCCAGTGGCCGGTGGATGGCTGAAAACGGCTTCGGCTGGGACGCGACGTCGTGTCTGCTGGTGAGGCTTCTGAAAGGTGGTCTTTGATTGTTTTTTTTTTCTGACGCACTTTACCCCCCTCTCCAGCTTATCGTCTGCGCGCTCGCGAACCTCGCGTCCGGTTTCGCCCCCGGCCCCGTCACGCCCAGTCTCGTCGACGGGCCTGAGCCGCTGCGCAGTGTCGACGATGCGCCCGACTACACGACGGCCGAGAGCTACTACACGGCCGCGCAGAAACGCATCGGCCTCCTTGATAGCTCCGTGGCTGCCACGCAGTGCTGCTTTCTTCTCGGCGTCTACGAAATGTACTCGCTGCGACCGGCCGCCGCCTGGACGTCCTTTCACCGCGCATGCATGGCCCTGCAGCTTTATTTTCGCGGCCAGGATGGCGACGGCGCCGGAGATGGTGACGGAGACCGCTCCACGGCTGCAGACGAGCTTGTCTGTCGGCTCTACTGGTCCTGTCTCAAGTCGGAGTGGTGGGCCTCCCTTGCTGTTGTCCTCCTGATCGTGTTCCCCTCTCCTCGTCTGCTGACTCGCCCAGCGAACTGCGCATGGAGATGGATCTGCCATCCTCTGGGCTGGCCGCCGTGGCCTACCCCGACGTCTTTCCCACGCCGCCGAGCCCCGTCGTGTCCTACGGCACCCCCTTGGACGCCGGCGGCCGGCGGAATTCGCTCGCGTTGCGCAGTCTCGAGCCCGATCTCGAAAAGATCTGGAGCTACTATCTCTCGGAGCTGGCCGTGCGCAAGATTGCCAACCGCATCATGAACTGCTTCTACCGGGACGGCGAGGCAGCCTGGCTGGCCATGTCGCTCGACCACATGATCCGCGTGGCGGAGGAGTTGGAGCTGCAGATTTCGCAATGGTGTGTTTCTTGTTTCTTGTTTCTTGTTTCTTGTTTTCTTTATTTCTTCTCGCCCTCCTTCCCTCTCTAACTCACAGGTTCGACAACCTCCCCGACACGCTTACGGCCACCGACGCCGCAGAAACGCACACGCGTCTGGCCGCCGAGGAGCTCAACTTTGTGCTGCACGCCCGCCTGGCCGACCTGCGCGAGCGCATCTACCGGCCCTTTCTCTATCTGGCCGTCAGCCACGCGGCGCCGGACACGGCCGCAGCCATCACGCCCTACGTGCACCGCTGCATCGACGCCTGCCTGGCCTTTCTGCTTCGCGGCACGCCGCGCCACCGCCATCACGGCACCTGGTACGAGAACCGCAGCATGTTTCTCAAGAGTCTTTTGGTGCTGGCTGCCGTGCAGAGTGGCTGTGTCTACGTGCCGGCTGCCTGGCGCCAGGGCGTCGACCTGTGCATCGCCGGCTTCCGCTTCTGGGAGGCTGAGGCGCCCGACCTCGCCGAGGCACGAGTCGTACTACAGCAGCTGACTGAGGGCTTTTCCGGTTGAGGTGTCCGTGGCCGCGGAAACGAGGCAGATAAAGATACGGCCATGCAAGTTTCCCGCGGACAACGTCCTTGGCCGCGGGACGGCTTATCAGGGTATAAGTTCTCGGGGGAAAGAGTCAAGTTGCTCATCGCCGTCTGGATCTCTTTCCTCTTCACAAGCATCCTCGGCTGTCTCTCCACAAGCACCCTCGGCTGTCTCTCCACAAGCATCCTCGGCTGTCTTCATCCACCATGCCCCCCAAGTTTGACGCGGTCAGCGCCGACGACGCGGCCCTGTTCGCCGATGCGGATCGCTACCTCATGACGACGGGCGTGCCGCGCAGCCCCGTGGTGATCACGCGGGCCGAGGGCACGCGCCTCTACGACAGCCAGGGCCGGTCGATGCTCGACTTCACCTCGGGCCAGATGAGCGCGCTGCTGGGCCACTCGCACCCGGCCATTGTAGCCGTCGTGCGCCAGTCCATTGGCGAGCTGGACCACCTGCTCAGCAACATGGTGACGCGGCCGGTCGTCGAGCTGGCCACACGGCTGGGCCGCCTGCTGCCGCCGCCGCTGCAGCAGTCCTTTTTCCTCAGCACGGGCTCCGAGAGCGTCGAGGCCGCCATCAAAATGGCCAAGCTGTACACGGGCCGCTTTGAGATTGTCGCCTTCTCGGCCAGCTACCACGGCCTGACCCAGGGCGCTGGCGGGGCCACGTACTCGACCGGACGGCGCCATGCGGGACCGTCGATGCCAGGCCAGATTGCCTTTCCGGCGCCGTATGCGTACCGGTCCGTGTTCCGGCGACGGAGCCGCGATGTCGACGACGCCGACGACGACACCAAAACCTGGGACTGGGCGGCCGAGATGGACTACGGCTGGGACATGGTCGACCGCCAGAGCGTCGGCTCGCTGGCGGCCTTTGTGCTCGAGCCCATCCTCTCGACGGGCGGCATTCTCGACCTGCCGCCGGGCTACCTCGCGCGTCTGCAGCAGGGCTGTCGCGCCCGCGGCATGCTGCTGGTGCTGGACGAGGCGCAGACGGGCGTCGGCCGCACCGGCCGCTGGTGGGCCTTTGACCACCACGACGGCGTCGTGCCCGACATTTTGGCGCTGTCCAAGACGCTGGGTGCCGGGCTGCCGCTGGCGTCGGTGAGCACCACGGTCGAGATTGCCCGGCGCTGTGCCGACGCCGGCTTCCTCTGGCTGACCACCCACCTCAACGACCCGCTGCCGGCGGCCGTGGGCTCAAAGGTGCTCGAGACCGTCGAGCGCGACGGCCTCGTCGCGCAGGCCGAGATCCGCGGCCGCCAGCTGCGCCAGGGCCTGCTCGCCCTCCAGAGCCGCCACTGGTGCATCGGCGACGTCCGCGGCCGCGGCCTGCTGCAGGGCATCGAGATCGTGGCCGACCGCGGCCGCCGCACGCCCGCGCCGGCCCTCGGCCAGGCCGTCTCGGACGCCGCCATGGCCGACGGCCTGTCGTGCAACGTGGTCAACCTGCCCGGCATGGGCGGCGTCTTTCGCATCGCGCCGCCCATCACCGTGACCGCCGCCGAGATCGACGAGGGGCTCGCCATCCTCGACGGCGCCTTTTCCCGGGTTCTGAGCTTGTGGGGGGCAGAGGGAGAGGAGGCCACGGCCAGGGAAAGGGCCGGTCTGCATGCGTAGGGGAACTTGCCCATAGCGAATGAAATGCGCAAGTCGAACTGTCCGGTTTTCCTTGATTGGCTCCAAAGTCCCGCCATGACGTCTGCATTCTGCCTTGTCGCCGGTCTTGTGAAACTCCTGCCCGCCTTGTCCTCCACCCTCGTCCGGTCGGGCTACCAAAGGCCGGACAAAAACACAACAGCACGAGAGCACAACAACACGACGAGCTTGCCAAGAGTAGTGTCGATGCCGTCATGTCCACGCTCTAGAGTCCGGCCTCGTGTCGGTGCGACGTTGCGACGGCCTGGCCGGCCCTGCAGCTGCGGCCTAGAACACGGCCACGTCGATCCTCCCTGATGTCATACATGCTCGTCTTTTTCTCGGCTGCCAGACAGGGATTCTCTGACCGTTGTCGACAGCCCTGGCAGACATGCGGCCTCGACAGTGTATTCGGTGGAGTCTTCTCTGCCGTGTCGTTCCTCCCGTCTTCTATTCCCGTCCTTTTTCAGGGCGCCCTGCAGGAGAACGAGCATTAGCTGCAGTGCTCTCGTATTCGTCCAAAACACAAAAAGTCTTAGGTAACGTACCGGATTTTCTACATCGCTGGTCCCACTGTACTCCGGACAGCAACTCAAGCATACTCGAAAAGCACGCAAGAGCAAAAGTACGAGGCTCGTATTCCAGCGGAGGATTCGGATGGGTGTTCGAGCCCAATCCTTGCAGAGTTCGTGTCGATCGAGTTGCTCCAGACGGAAAAAAAAAAGTCCATCGTGACCGGACCGTCTTCTTAGTCGCTGACTGACCGAGCCGGCCCCTGAGAAGAGCTTTCCGTCCCCGCTGGATATCTCCTCACTAAAGCAGGTCCCGGGCGGCCTTCTCAAAGACATGCAAACATGACAGGCAATCTCCCCGCGCAGAAAGTACTGTACACGGACAAAGTGAGGCTTCATCCGATCCACAAGGCCACACGAGCGACTGCGCTACTCGTACAGCATCAAAGGTTGCACTACTGTACAGACGAGTACGACAGGCTAACAGGCCTGTGCAAGTCTCGCTGTCCCTTGGCTCTGCTCGGTCGTCGCTGCGCTGGACGCGCTCTGTGCGGTGAGCTCCAGCCAGGGCCGCGCGGCATTCCACGTCATCCAGAAATAGAGCACCATGACTACACGTATTGACCTGACGGCTCTCCCCGGCCGCCCAACGCAGCCAGCCACTTTTCCAAAAACCCTGCCAAGTCAATGCCAGGCCCGCCGACTATCCCAATACGGGATGCACGTAGCAAGCTGAGAGTTGTCGTCTGTTGTGCTCATTCTCTGCCGCGCTCGGCTCTTTGCTTTCTCTCCTTGTTCCGCCCGATTCCAACCAGGCCGCATCCGCAGTGGACGCGTGACTCTGGGGCGGGAAAGCAGCAGGAGTTTCAGTGGCGTTGCTATTTTTTTTTTACTGGGGTGCGCAGCTTTCTTGATTTAGACACTGTTGCCGCTTCGGCGTACTCGTACGTACTACAAAAAAAAACGTGCAGCGTTTTACAGCCAGTGGTGTGATGAGGCTGGCCCCACAGACGACTGTTAGTTTTGTGGCTTGTTGCGAGCTTTCGGGGACGCCGGTTGCGGCCAAGTGCGTTCAGTCGGCGGTGCGGTGCTGACAGGGCCTGCTGGGAAAAAAAAGCCGAAGAACGCTTTTCCTCTAGAAGCATTGAAAAAGCAATAAAAAGGGCAATAAAAAGCAATAACCCGAAATCTCCTCCCAAACGGCAGTCGGAACGGCGGTCAGGTTCGATGGCCTTGCCGGCACGGAAGGATTCTAGCTCGGGAATGCGAGTACTCGTAGTCTGACGGGAGGGTGAAACATGAAGGATTCTCGCACAAGGCCACACACAACGGCTGTTCCGCTCGGCACTTTGCGGCACGGATAGGTTTGCGCGGTGGGGCTGCCACTCGCTTAGCGCCATGATTTTCCAGATCGACTCAGCTGGATCAGCCACATCATCGAGGTTGCAGACTCGGAGGAAAGCCAGCCCCGTACGTGGCTCCGGCTAGCAATCTGCGCCACCATCTACGAGTACGACGTACAAGTACGTACTGTATGTAGGCCAGAACCGGTTGGAAGCAGCAGCAGGACGGGATCCCCAAAAGGGCTAGGATTTGTCTCATGACGCACCGCACATCGGCTCGTTTGATGTGGCCACAATGCAAACCAGACGGACCAGTCTGCCCCCTCTAGGACTCCGTAAACACAAGTGCACCGAGTCGTCGTACTCGCCGTGTTTTGAACTCAGCTGTGCGCACATCCACTTGTCGGAAAATTTCTGCCAAAAAGTCCCACTGCCAAAAGTCCCAGTACGAGTAGTCTCGCACCACCGTTTCATCCCAGACTAAACGCACGTGCAGTCACGATGGATACGTAATCGCCGTACGAGTACTCTCTGTAAAACTCTGTTGCGGGGGTGGGCGCTATTTATCTATCCTCAGGCTCGCAGCCAAATACCGCGGAGGAGAGGGAAATGAGGACAGCCACGACGCAAAGTCGCAAGGCAAGCCGAGTCGAACGGTTTGTCTCGCAATACACATGCCCTGAGCACCCTGCAAAGCTTCTCTTCAGAAAGCCCGTGGCCTGGACACATGGGTGATCCTGTGGCCGCGTTTCGCACCTGTGCCGCGCTGCAGCCCAAAATAGAAGGAAACAGCACTACGGGCACGTACGAGCACGCTGGCCGCGCTGGCCGCACGACTACATCATGGTCTCGTATATGCAGGTCGTGCCAAGGCGGGGCAGAGTGGCCCGTCACCTGACCGAGCACGTGAAACGTCAGTTAGACGTCGTGCTCGCACTAAACAGGCAGCATGCAGCGCAAGTACTTACCCCTGGCACTAATGGCAACACCCTGGCTTGGAGAACAGCACGGAAAAACGACGCCGGTGCTAGTCCGGTCTGGCTGGTGACCAGCTTTGGTGACCAAAGTGTCGGATTTGCAGCTACGGGGGCGGCGGAGGGAACCAAGTGATGAGCGTGAGTGAGACGGGAAAATACGCAACCCAGCTCCAGAGAGAGGCGGTAAGGACGGGTCTATCGAGCTGGGTTTGGGGGTATCAGTGGATGTCGAATGGCATGACAATGGCTATTTTCCGTATTCTGCATTCCGGGTCTTTGCTTCTGGTCTCGGCACGAGTCTTCCGCTCGCTGTTTGGCGATCTTTTTTGAGATTTTTTTAGGGCTGCGATGGGATGCTGTTAGTGCGTGAGCTGGCCGCAGGAGCCAAGACGTGCGAGGGCCGTATCGTATCTGCGTGCGTGCGCTGGCACGGGCTAGACGGGCTGTGACCGAGCGGCGAGGCACGAACAGTGGCAAATAGGAGGCGATCCTGGGACGCGTTTGGGGCCAGCTGAAGGAGCGCGCGCCCCATCGGACAGACCTGGGACAAGTGCACGATTCTACCGTTTCTCCTGGTTCCTGGTGCGTTGCGACCCTTCCTTTTCCCCCCCCCCCCCCCCCCCTGCCTGTCCCGCTCCCCGGGCCCCCTTCCACGGCGTGGGTTGCTGCAACCACTCGAGCTCGTATGCTGCGGTGCGGCTGTGCAGGAGCATATTCTGCTCATAGCCCTACCGCAGAGCGTGCAGATCCGTAGAGCTCGCAGGTGCCCGCAGAATCCGCCGAAAGGCGAATCAACATGACAGACCGCTTTTCGACGAGCGGCGGAGAGGGGCACGATCATCCCATCTGCGCCGTGTGACTCGCCAGTTTCCGAACGGATGAGGCCAGACGCGATCAGGAGGCCAGATAAAATAAAAAAATAAAAAGTCCGAGATCCAATATTAGCAGCGCAAGAACGACGTGCCAGGTCGGGCGAGCTAGAAGCTTTGAAGCCGGGCCAGGGTCTCGATTTGGCCGCCCCTCTTCTCCCCCTCCGGCTGACCCTCGCCCCGTCCCCCCCCATATCCTGGCCACTTACACACTACTGGCAAATGGCGCGAAAAATCGGCTCGCACGCAACAACGGTCAAGGGGTGCGCGCCCAAGAGGGAGTCCCACCCGGAGAACGAAAGAGAGCGAGCCAGGCGGTGGCCGTGTCAGCCCAGGGAAATTGAGGAGGATCTCGTTTCCATAGATCTAGCTGGAACCGGCCGAGGGTCACGGTCCCCGTTCGTGGCCGTACTTGTACATATATAATGGCCGAGCTGGACATGGACTCTGTGGCGGGGGAGGATACGACATCTCGAGACGACAAGCGACCAACCCGGACGGTCTACGACCACTGGCCCTATTCCCATTTTCTTAGCAGCCCAGTCATTCGTTTTTTTTTCTTATTGCTTGTTAGCTGTACGGTCTCTTTTTTTTCGATTCCCACAGAAGCATCAGGGTCTAGCACTGAGCACAGAGCGTCGCATTGAGCATCACACTGTCCTATACAGCACATTTATTGTTGACATTCACACTTTATACCTTTGTTCCTATCCTCATCGCCTTGATATACACCATGAGCCTCAAGCGGCAAAAGTCGGTGCGGGTGGCCAACATTGTGGTGCCGGACTCGCTCATCGCGACGACGCGTGGCCATGGCCGTGACTGGGAGCCATTCCGGCGGGACCAGGCGCTGGGCCAGGGGCCGGTGCAGACGGCCATCCGACGGACAGCCACGGTGCGGGTGCGCGGAGAGACGGGACGGGCAGCGGCAGCCGCGGCAGCAGAGCGGTACCGACGTCGGCGCCGCAACAGTTCCGAAAACCTGGCGGCACCACAGGAGGTGCGCGAGTCGGCCGAGCTGACGGAGCCGGAGACGGCGGCGGTGCAGAACGCGTGGATCGGGCGGCCGCGCAAGACGAGCGACCCGATCACGTACGAGGAGGCGCAGCGGGCCAGCCTGTGCTCGCCGGCGCTGGCGCTGGGGACGAGACACTACGGGCTGACGGCGCAGGCGGCGTCGGAGCTGTGGCGGTCGGACGCGCTGGGGGCGTTTCGGTACCCGGGGTCGAGGACGGGGACGCTGGTGGGATCGGGGGACGAGCGGAGCTCGGACGAGGACGAAAAGGGCCACTACCGCGCGGGCGAGAGCAGCCCAAGCGAGAGCAGCTCGGCGACGGACACGGACGCGTCGAGCGTGCAGACCGTGTTCCCGGGCCGGCGCAGCAGCATCTACGAGACGTACGAGCGGGCCAAGGTGCGCGGCGTCGAGCTGGAGCGCAAGCCGTGGGTGCGGGTGGTGTTTGAGTACGGCGTGTACGCGGTGCTGCTGGCGTTTATCTACCTTGTGCTGGTGGGCATGCCGCTGTGGCGCGGGGCCGTGTACTGGCTGTACTGGGTGTTTGCCCACAAGCTGACGCCGGTGTGGGGGTGGTCGATCACGGTTGGCATCGCGACCGTTTTGGCGTTTGCGCCGCTGTTTGTCTTGTTTGAGCCGGCGCCGCCGCCGGCCGCGCCGCTGAGCCCGCTGGACGACCGCAACGACCGCGTGGGCGTGCGCGACACGGCGCTGCTGATCCCGTGCTACAAGTCGGCGGGCATCATCGGGCCGACGCTGGAGGCGGCGCTGAAAATCTTCCCGCCGTCGCACATTTTCGTCATTGCCAACGGCAACGCGCCGGCGCCGCTGGACCACACGGAGGAGGTGTGTCGGCCGTACGGCGTCAACCACATCTGGTCGCCGGTGGGCTCCAAGATCGTGGCCCAGTTTGTGGGCTGCCACGCGGCCCGCACGTTCCGCAACGTGCTGCTGATTGACGACGACTGCGCGCTGCCGGCCAACTTCCCCGTCGTGGCCGACCGCCTCGCCGGCCGCGTGCAGTGCGTCGGCTACACCATTACCAGCGTGGGCCCGCAGTCGACGCCCGGCACCTGGTGCCAGCAGGCGCAGGACCTCGAGTACAAGATCTCGGGCCTGCAGCGCGCGCTGGCCGGCAAAATGGGCAGCGCCACCTTTCCGCACGGCGCCATCTCGCTCTGGGACCGCGCCTTTCTGATCCGCACGTTCCACGACCACCCCGGCTTCTCCGTCAGCGAGGACTGGTTCTTTGGCCACAGCTGCCGCCGCCTCGGCGGCCGCATCACCATGTGCACCGCCGTCTTTGTCGAGACCGAGACGCCGGCCGCCGTCTTTTTCGCGCCCCGCGCCAGCGCCCGCGGCGGCTTCGGCGAGATGACCGTCTTCAAGCAGCGCTTCTCGCGCTGGAACTTTTTCTTTGTCAACGGCATGTGGTACAACTTGGCCTACGTGCTCGCCAGCTGGCGCCTCGGCTGGTGGGAGCTCGGCGCCAAGGTCTTTGTGCTGCAGGAGGTCTACGAGACGCTGCTCTACCTGCTGGCGCCCTTTGTCCTGCCCATTTCCTTTGTCGTCCAGCCCGCCTTTAGCGGCTATCTGTTTGCCGGCACCGTCGTGCTCTACTACGTCAACATTATCCTCTTCAACCTGATCCACCTGCGCATGCGCGGCGTGGCCGTCAGCTGGACCGTCGTTCTCCTCTACTATGTGAGTTTCTGTGTTTTTTTTTTTTTTGCTTTTCGCTTTTCGCTTTTCGCTTTTCGCTTTTCTTTTTTCTTTTTTCTTTTTTCTTTTTTCTTTTTCTTTTTTGCTATTCGCTTTTTTCTTTCCGCCAACCCCCGCTAACCCCCGCCAACCCCCAGATGCCCTACAAAATGGCCCTCTCCGCCATCAACGTCGCCAGCTGCTACTGGTCCCTCTTCAAGTACGCCAGCTACTTTGCCCGCCGCCACCCAAAGGTCATCGAGGACGAAAAGGCCGTCGAGGTCGTCCTGCGCCTCGACGAGACCGCCCCCACCGTCTCGCGCGCCACCAGCGTCCGCAACCCCGACGACCACGGCCAGATGGGCCGCCGCATGATGGCCGTGCCTGCCGTGCGCCGTCCCGACGGTCTCTTTTCGCACGCCCACGGCCGCGACCTCTCTACCGCCTACTCTTCCGACACCACCATCGCCGACGACGGCCTTGCCCCCGTCTACCCGATGCCCCAGCCACCGGCCATCACGCGCCCGCCGCGCACGCTGCGGCGCAAGGCCAACTGGGCCCAAAGCATGGTCTAGGGCCACACCGCACCGGCGCATTTTTTTTTAGCATACCATCGGATTGCATCGCATGGAGACGGACTTTTCATTAGAGGTTACCGCACTTTGCATTTATACGTTTAGAGCATTAGAGCATTATAGCATTAGAGCATCCCGGAAGCTAATATCCATTTGTTTGATTTTCTCAGACTGCTGTCGTTCGCCTTGCGCTTGTGTCTGGAATGTCGTTGCAACACCCAAAATCCGGGGAACTATCGCTAGCGCGGCAACTTACAAACGACCACTGAGCCCTACTCATACTCAACGCGCTAATAGAGCCACAGGACGTCGTTACCTCATGAGGGCACTAGGACAGACCGAGTATAAGAGCGCCCCACCACAGCCGTTCCCCCTGCCAATGTGCCATTCTCAGACTAGTTCTCCCTGTCTTCTCTCCACATTTTTGCAAGCCACTCGACTCGCCAGACTCGTCGCCCACAATGTCCTTTTCGCAGCTGCCAACCGAGCTGGTCGAAATGATCCTATCGAAGCTCGTGCTCCAGCCATGGGGGATTTCCAGGTCACGTCACCGCCCTCCGCCGCCCGTGTCACTGCGTCTGGTGTGCCGTAAGTGCTCTCTCAGAACCCGTCCCTGTACTCTTTAGCTTGAGCCGAAATGCGGGACGGCTGCTCATAGCGCGAAAACTAGGCCGATTCGATCATGTCCTGTCGCGGGTGCTCTTTGAGCGCATGGAAGTCAGCGTGTTCGACAACGACCGTGTGGACCTGGCCACGGCCGCCTGGCTGTTTTCCACCAAGGAAAGCATGGGCCCCAGACACGAAACGCCCGCCATTTTCACCGCCCGACTGGCCGCCATGGCCTTTGCCATTTTCGTGCATCACGCCGCCCAGCCAGAGCCAGAGGTCTCGCTCCGCTACCTCAACGGCGCCTTTGCCGTGCTCGCCGCCAACATGGAATTTCACCAACAGATGAGGCTGGAGTCTGAGCTGGGGCCGCTCGGAGGCTACTCGTCGTCGGTGTCGTCAGTGTCGTCGGTGTCGTCAGTGTCGCCGGTGTCGTCAGCATCGCCGGTGTCGTCGCTGTCGTCGCTGTCGTCGCCGTCGTCGCTGTCGTCGCCGTCGTCGCTGTCGTCGCCGTCGTCGGGCTCGTCGGGCTCGGGGCCTTGGGGGCCGAAGCAGTTCATGGAGGAGGTTAAGCAGAGGCTGGATGGCCTGCGCAGCCACGGCGTGATCGCCGTGGCGGCCTACCTGGGCTACCCGAAGCTGGTGAGGAGATTGGTGTGGAGCGGCGACGACCCGCGCGAAAGCCACCCAGAGTTTGGCTATCCGCTGTATGCGGCCGCCCTGGGCGGACACATTGGCTGCATGCACCAGCTGCTGGTGGCCAAGGCGGACGTAAACGAGAGCCGCGGGCCGTGGGGGACGCCGCTGGAGGCGGCCGCACGGGTCGGCCACGTCGAGGCCGTGCGGTACCTGCTGGTCGAGGCCGGCGCCAGCAGCGGCTTTGTCCTGTGGGACGCGCTGCGGTACGGGCGCATGGAGGTGCTGGCCAACGTGCTGGACGTGTGCGGCGGCATCCGAGGCACCGACGTCCACGGCCTGCGCGGCCACATTGACCTCAACGCGGCGCGCGACAACCGCGCCGGCGGGCCGCTGATGTACGCCATCGACTGCGGCCTGCAGAGCGTGTCCCGGCTGCTGGCCCGCCACGCCTTTATCGACCCCAACGTGCTGGGCTTAACCGGCGTCCCGGCGCTGTCCAAATGCGTCCTGCTGGGCTGGTTCGAAGTGGTGGACGCGCTGCTGGCCCGGCCCGAGCTGGACACGGACATGCGCGACCTCCAGGACCACACGGCGCTGCACGCGGCCACGGGACGGCCCGACATGGCCGTCCGCCTGCTGTCCAGCCGCCGACACCGCTTCAACGTCAACGCCCAGGCCGTCTCCGGCGACACGCCCCTGACCCTGGCCCTGACCCTGGGCCACCTCTGCTTTGCCCGCCTCATGCTGACGCGCGGCGACGTCGACGGCAGCCTCGGGCCGCCCAACCGTCCCCACCGGTCTGCGCTCGCCGTCGCCGCCGCCGGCGGACACGAGGACATTGTCGCCGCCCTGCTGCTCCGCCCCGAGGTCTACCGCTCGCCCTCCTTTCACCTTGTCGTCCACGAGGCCCTCGGCGCCGCCGCCGCCGGCGGCCACGTCGACATCTTTGCACGCCTGCGTGTCTGCACCCTCGTCTTTCCCAACGCCGTCGACCACCGCGGCCGCTCCCTGCTGCACGTCGCCGCCGCCTCCGACAGCTCCATCGGCATCCGCCTCATCTACAAGCTCGCCCACCTCGACGTCAACCGCCGCTCCGAGGACGAGTACAACGACACCGCCCTCATGGCCGCCGCCCGCGAACGCTGCCACGCCGCCGTCGACACACTGCTCGCCCACCCCTGCATCAACGTCAACGCCAACGGGCCCTTTGGCACCGCCCTCTGGGCCACCGCCCAGCGCTCCGCCCTCAGCCACAACATCGCCAGCGCCATCCTCTCGCATCCCTTTGTCGACGTCAATGCCAGACCCGAAGACTGTCCCGTGGACTTGCCCCGCATCATCCCCGTCCACGCCGGGCACCTGCCGTCCACGTCGCCCGACTGGTGCCTCTACGACCACACCCTCGAGTTTGCCAACCTCGAATACGGCCCGCCCCCCGTCGCCATGGCCATCGCCGACCGCAATAACTGGTGCCTCCGCATGCTGCTGACGCATCGCAACATTGACCCCAACCTCACCGACAGCTGCGGCCGCTGCCCCTTGTGGTGGGCTGTCTACCACCACAACCTGCCCACCGAGTCCAGGGCGGCCGTCGCCATGATGCTCCGACACCCGGCCACCGACCCCAACATCGCCGACGTCCATGGCTGGACGCCCCTGATGCTGGCCGTCTTCCTCGGCCGCCGCACCATCGTTGAGATGCTGCTATACGATCGTCGCGTTGATGCCAGTATCACCAACACGGAAGGCTACTCGCCGCGGGACATGGCCACCTGCTACTATCCCGACACCCTGCTGCCCTTGTTCGAGCTGCTCGACATCGACACCGAGAGCGACATCGCCACAATGTAACCACTGGTCATACGGTGCGAACATGTGTCACCCACAGTGTTTCTTACTGTGCTATCTCCGGACTGAGACATGGTCATAATGATTCATACACGGACAGAACTTGGACTAAACTAATAGATCGGCGGCCTTTTCGAGACATAAAACACCACTTTTCCTCCGGGAAATCAGCCGGGAGAACTCGCATAAACAACTCGCAAGACAAACGTGCCTGGAAATCTATCCAGGTTCTCTGGTCGCCTCAACGACACCAACTTCAGCCTCAAGGACAACACTCTCCACCGTCTCAACCATCGAAGAAGCCGTCCCTCTTGCCGCCATGTCTCCATTCCTACCCGGCCAGTGCCTCTTCTGTCCCCACTACTCCACAGACTTTTCCGAAAGCGTGGTCCACATGCAAAAAGCCCACGGCCTGTTCATTCCGTACGCGGAACATGTCGCAGTCGGCCTCGAAAATCTCCTGCACTACTTGCATCTGATCGTCTTTGAGTACCGAGAGTGCATACAATGTGGGACACAGAGAGCGACCGTGCAGGCAATTCAGCAACACATGACTGGAAAGGGCCACTGCCGCTTCGACCTGTCTGCGCCTGATTCGGAGTTTGTCGATTTCTACGACTTGGAGTCCAACGACGACGTGGGAGATGGCGAAGGCGATTGTGACAGAGGATATACTCTTCGCAACCCGCAACAGATCGACAGCGACTCAATGCGCCTGCCGTCGGGCAAAATTATCTCGAAGCGGATACCTTTTCGGGTCGGGCTCTCCGTCGCCCAGCTGCACCATAAAACACGGCCGTTGGCCGCTCCAAAGCGTGCTCTGGTCGAGACCTCAAGCGATAATTCAGAGAGTCCAGGGAATCACGACGCGGACGCAGACGTGCTCGACACCCAATTAACGTCCAAGCGAGAGAAGCGGGCGAGGGCCACGGAAACCTACCAGATGGCTAGACTCAGTGCCAGTGACCGCAGCAGCCTCGTCCACTTGCCAGCCGCACAACAGCGTGCCCTCCTGGCCACTCAGCACCGGCAGGCGGAGCACGTGCAAAAAATAGAGCAGCGTCGGCAACGCAACATCGACCGCAAGGGGAACAAGAACCTGTACGCATATTGGGCCACGGAGACGCCAGTGTACCAGTGCGGTTGAGGTCCGTCAGCCGCTTCATTTACAGGAGCTGGAGCATGCTTGACGTTTACAACTAGCGAGAAAGGCTTACCAGCACGCGGGACAATGGCAGACGCCCAACAGACATATGGTGGGCCGCGGGAAGAGAGAACGAGGCCGTGCTTGAGCTGCACAACGGTTGTCCTATGGAGTGTACGATTTGGCCCTGGGGGATATAATAGCCACATCACCCGATGGTTTTTTGTTAGCAGCTTCCTACTGTTTTTTTTGGGGGGGGGTTTACTAATTTTAATATCGGCAGCTCGAGTCAGGGAGGTGGTCAGCGTGTTATATATTTTATAAAATAGACAAAAGAATCGAGCTCTATTACAAAAACACAGAGACAGGTCATGTGCATCGGCGTAACATGCCTCGTTGGGCCGGGTATGGCTACCTCCCGTGGATTTTGTCATAGACACCAGCCTCCTCAGTAGCGGAAGTGAATCACACACGGAAATTGCCGTTGGCGTGTCTTACAAGTAAATCGCACTAACTAGTGACTTATTGGTTGCAGCCCAATGGAATACGGACAACCATCTGGTGACCATCCAAGACAAGATGCCATTCGACTGAAAAGACTAGGAGGTGGCTGTGTAAAAGGACTTGACGCGCTAGCAAAATCCTTTCACCTTAAAATACAGAGTATGCTAAACAGCAAGCAGCGCAAATGAACATGCAAAGCAGAAACATGACTCGCAAAATGCAAAAACCAAAACTAGAGACCCCGGCTCGAGAGCCTTGCCTGTAAACCCCGCTTGACGCGTTCCGCGCAACGTCTATCTGTCGCTGTAGTCCTGGCGGATCTTGCGCTGAAAGGGCCCGTACACGGCCGGCTCTACGCCGATGCGGCCCATCAAATCGCCAAACAAGGTGTCGCGACGAGGATGGCCATTGGCATGCCACGAATCCGGATCCAGATCCGCATCCAGATTTGGATCCAGCCTCTGCCACGCCTCGTAGACGGACTGTTGCGACAGCAGATGTTGCACCACGGCATGGAACTGCATGTGGCGGCCCTTCATGGCGAGCTCGACCAGCTTGCCGCAGATCTGGAGCCAGCCCAGGATCAGATCGCTCTGCAGCGTGCCCTCGAGAAGCCGGAACTCAATGGTGCGTGGGTTCGTGCGGGCCCGCTCGTCCTCCTCGCCAAAAGCGCTAAAGTTGAAGCCCAGCCGGCGGTACTGCCGCTCAGTGCCCGAGAGCAGCAGCCCCAGCTCCCGTGCCGAGGCCGTCAGCCAAATGGCCCGCAGGGCCTCGTGCTGCAAGGCGGCCTGGCCGTGGCTGCCCATGTGCGCGTACCAGTCGTCCTCGATGCCGCTGGACACACCGGCCCCCGAGCGCACCCGCTGCAGCACCGTCTCGGCAATGTCGACGCCGTCCTCGGCCACGGGCTGGTGGTCTAGCGCGAGCGCGAGCCGACTGCGTCGCCGCAGCTCGGCGCCCCAAGTGTAGACGTTGGCATAGTTGGGCGAGCGCGGATTGCGCACGTTGCGCAGCAGCGGCTCGGCCAGCCAGAACACGGTCGCCAGCTTCTTCAGCGTGGGCAGCGTAAAGGCGGTGCCGTCGTAGCGGCCCACGTGGACGTGCAAGTCGCACGTGTGGTTGACGGCCACGGGCAGTGCTGTGACGTGCGAGACGGCGTCCTGCACGATAAATGGCGACAACGGGTCCGTCCAGGCGAGGATGGGCGAGCTCAGCTCGACCGGCACCACGAGTCCATTGGTGCGGCGCAGATCCGGGGTCGGATCGCCTTTGGTGTGTTCGACCGAGTTGGCCTTTTTGACAATCCAATGGGTCGACCAGTACTTGCGTTCTTCGTGGCCGGCCGCCAAGATGTCGTCCCGGCTAATGGCGCGGAGTGATGTTCCCGACCAGAGGCGAGAGATGGCCGTGTATGGCTGGCTGGCCGATTGCGCACCACCGCGGCATTCCCGGTGGCCATGGCTCTCGCCGAGAGGCAGTCCCAGCAGGAGAAACTTGATCTCCATGCCGACGGCAAGACCCTCAACGATGTCCGGCCCGGTGGCGACACGGCCAACAGGGCCGATGGAGTGGGTTTTCTCTTTCAGGACGCTCGGCATTGTGATGGCGGTGTGGTGCAGACTTGGCGTTCCTCGTTCGAGTACGGAGACGCAGCCGGGAAATGTCCTTGGTATTTATTCAAGTACACACAGTCTGCTGGCATGTTGGGTGTGTTCCCGGTTAGGCATCTGGTGCCAGTTGTCTTGGGTAGCGCGGCAAAGCAACGAGACCACAAGCAGGAAGTACAAGTAAGCCGCCTCGGGGGCCGGAACAAGAAGGAATTTGGCGTGGTTTGGCTGCGGGAAGTGGATCAGGGGATCAAAGACTTGGATGGGGCACGGGACGCCGGGAGGATAGAGGGGGG
>RQWE01000179.1:0-38246 GCA_004028395.1 Leptographium galeiforme
CCCCCCCCCTCCATGGCCGCCATGGCTGTCGATCCGTCTTCTTCGGTGGGATCCGGAAGCGCCGGCGGAGCGCCGGGTGGACAGGGCGGACAGGGCGGACCGGGTGGACAACAGGATCGGCCGGCACCGATGCCGGCGCGGCTGCCGACGACGAACCCGCTGCCGCTGTCGGCCTCGCAGGAGGCGCAGGTGCGGGATGTGTACTATGAGCGGGTGCGGCAGCAGTGCCACGAGGAAATTAAGGGTGAGTGGGAGGGAGAGAGGGAGGGAGAGAGAACGTCGAGCGAAGCGAGGAGAGAAGAGAGAGGGGGAGTCGAGCGAAGCGAGAAGAGAAGAGAGAGGGGAAGTCGAGCGAAGCGAGAAGAGAAGAGAGAGGGGAAGTCGAGCGAAGCGAGAAGAGAAGAGAGAGGGGAAGTCGAGCGAAGCGAGGAGAGAAGAGAGAGGGGAAGTCGAGCGAAGCGAGGAGAGAAGAGAGACAGGGGCCATCGAGCGAAGCGAGGACAAGAAGAGACAAGAAGAGCTAACGAAACCCTTGTCCCAGCCTTTGCCGAGTGCGCCCTCGGACGGACGTTTTCGGTCGTGTTTGCGTGCCGCAGCCACAACCAGGCGATGAACGCGTGTCTCAAGGACCACGCGACGCCGGCGGCGCTGGACGCGGCGCGCGAGGAGTGGTTTGCGCTGCGGACGGAGCGGACGGCGGAGCGGCGCCGCAAGGCCCAGCGCAAGGCCGAGCAGGAGAAGCTGCTGCGGGCGTGGTGGGGCCTCGAGGGCGCCGACGGGTCGGCCGGCGTGGAGGACGTGCAGGCGCGGCGACGGCGGCTGGAGCAGGAACGCATCGACCGGCCCGAGCGGTTTGGCGGGTTCACGGCCAAGGACCGGCCGCGGGTGGAGGGTGGGCAAGGACAAGAAGAGACAAGAGAGCCGGAGACGCCCAAACGGTCATGATGGGGGAGGGTGGCGATGGTCAGAGAGATGGTCTAGAGAGATGGTCTAGAGGGTTGAGACGGCCAAGACGGCCAAGATGGTCAAGATGGTCTTTTAAGATGGTCGACACGGTCAAGACGGTCGACACGGTCAAGACGGTCGACACGGTCAAGACGATCAAGATGGCCAACACGGCCAGCACCTGGTTTACGGCGCATTTCACGGTGGATTTCGGTTCCATGGCGTTGCCAATGTCCTTTTTTCGTGGGAAAAGGTCCTGGACATGTATTTTGGCACGACCCACTTTAAAACGAGTTTTTGATTTCTGATTTCTGATTTCTGTCTGTCTGTCTCTCGACGATCACAGCGACGCCCGCGCCGGCGGCAGCTGTGCGCGCACCAGGTCGACGACGCTGCCGGCGACGCCCCAGGAGATCTCGTAGCCGCGGCCGCCGACCCCGTAGGCGTGGACGAGCGGGCCGTGGCGCGTGGTCTCGGTCTCGAGGCGCATGCCGCCGTGGCGCGTCGGTCGGCGGCCGACCACGTCGGCCACGACGTCAAACTGGCCCGGCGTGGCGCCGCCGTCGAGCACGGGCGGGTAGGTGGCGGCAAAGTTGGCCAGCAGGCGCTCGCGCACGGCCAGCGACGGCGTGGCGTCCCAGTTGTCGGGCTCCTTGGTGCCGCCGATAATGGTGCCGCCGTCAAAGAAGCGCGGCACCGAAAACGACCAGGCCCCGTCGGCGCACTGCCGCGTCACCGTGGCCGCGCAGCGGTTGCGCACCAGACACGTCTGGCCGCGCGTGATGAACATGGCCGGGTCGTCGCCGAAGCCGTTGCCCGAGCAGTTGACCACAATGTCGGCGTCTCCAAAGAGCTCCGTGGGGCTGCGCAAGTCCCGCTTCTGGATGCGCCCGCCGGCCGCCGTGAAGCGCCGCAGCAGAAAGCTGCAGTACACCATGGGGTTCACGCACCAGGTGCGGTAGGTGCAGCCAAAGACGACCGGACAACTGCCGGCCTTGTCGGGGTCGGGGACGGGGAACTCGCTGGCGTCGAGGATGCGGAAGCCGAGCCCGAGGTCGGCGGCGTGGAAGCCGAGCGTCTGCTGCACGGCGGGATCGGCCAGCTGCGTGTACTCGGGGCCCGGCGCCTCGTAGTACTCGATGCCCGGCAGAAAGGTGATGCCGGCCTCGGGGCTGCGCGCGTGCGTCGCCAGCATGTGGCGGTACGTGGCCAGGGCGAAGCCGTGGTCGCGCGCGGCCGCGGCCGAGGCCGCCGTGTCGTCGGACACCCAGAGCACCCAGCGGTTGTGGGCGCCGCCCCAGGGCGACGTGTAGTTGATCGACGTCTTGGTGTCGAGGAAGAAGCTCTCGGCCGACGCGGGAAAGTCGCGCGCCACAATCGTCACCTCGACGGCCGGCCCGAGGTCCTCGCGCAGGCGCAGCGCCGCGCTGAGGCCGGTGATGCCGGCGCTGTGCCGTTAGAGGAGAGGACATGGGGATGATCGCATGGGATGATGCCACGTACCCAATCACGGCCACTTTGACAGCCATGGTATCGTATTGTATCGTATTGTATCGTATTGTTCGAATCGTTCGTATCCTTCAGAAAGAAGCGGTTGCATGTCAAACGGCAAAAAATCTCAAGAGGGCAAGTCGAATTTATCTTCGTCGCGTCAGTCCCCAGACGACGCCGTAAGGCTGGCAGCGATGGGCCCACGGCCAATGGAAAATCGGCAACGGCGACATCGGCCGGCCAAGCATCGGCCGCCATTGGCCGTTTGCCGGCAAGTGTGGCTCCCCCTCCCTTTGATAGGCGAAAATTTGGGAGAGTCAAGGTAGGCGCACCTGAAATAGGCGCGCGTAGTGTCGCCCAAAAAACAAGACAAAAACTGACCGGACTGCGCCTGTGCAAGTACGTCGTACGTCGTATTGATCGGCAAAACGAGATGTGGTTGCTTTTTTTGATGCAGGAGCTGTGGTCGGAACCTGATGTCCGTGCCAACGACCTCGATCGGGTCTCTCAGACCGTGGCCAAGGGCGCCCTCCCCAGACCCTCGGGCAGGTGGGGGAGTGCCGGGCCACCGTCGAATGGGCCACCTTTCCATGGACCACCCCTCCATGACTCCCTTCAAATGACTCCTCTTATGGACCAGCCATCGTCATCCACGAAGCTCGAGCCGCCGCATGCAGCTGCCTGTCTGGCCCGGCACCGTCCTGGTCCATTTGAATGTGACCATGACCAAAAGTCTCGCCCATCGAGTATTACGCATTTTTCCTGATTCGCTGGCCATCCGCCCACGTGGAGCAAGGCATTGGGCTGGGGCGGCACACACCGCCATAAAACGGCCCCCCGGGGGGTTTTTTTTTAAAAAAAAAAAAAAAAAAAGAAAAAAAAAGAAAAAAAAAGAGCCAGAGCCGGCCCAGGGTCGTTTCGTACCGGTACTGGTACGGACAAACAAGCCTCGTATGATGGCACGAACAAGGCGGCACTTTTTTTCTCCCCACCCTTTCCTCGTTTTGCCAGACTTGCCACACAGCGCGCCCAGCCAACCGTATCGCCCCGTCCAGCACACGGGCCGCCTGCCGCCGTAGCAAAAGCCTCCTGTCGTAATACGACCGCTGCCCCGCCGGTTCTGTAAGAAAGATAATAGGCAATAATGACACAATGATATCGTGCTCGTAGATACGACCGCGACGGCTCCGTATTACATCGTACGCTGGGCACAGACGGCGCGATAGGGAGGTGCAGCGCTAACACGAGCCACTGTCAAACTTTTGTCGATTACAGCGAACCCGCCCCGTTTCGGCAGGTCTCGCTGGCCGCCGGCTGCCACTGTGCGACCCACCTCTCAACTGATAATCCCCCCCCCCCCCCCCCCCCAAGCTGTACGGAGGAGTCCGTACAATGGTCCAGACCAAAAGGCAACAGCTCTCCACTCTCCACGACTCGCCAGGTCCCTCTTAGTCCGTCGTCTCCCCCCCTCACCCCCATCCTGTTCTCTCTCCCCCTCACCTCTCCTGACTTGCTCTGGTCCCAATATTCCACACAGCTCGCCCAGCCCGTCCTCTTTCTCGTCTGGCATACTCTGCAACGCCTCGCGGCCGCGCATGCCGTCCTGCACACCCCCCCCCCCCTCCTCCAATCGTCTCCCCGCCCTCCCCCCTCCCCACTGGCGCGGCCTGCCTTACAAAAAAAAGTAAGATACGAAGCGCCTCATCTCTCGTCGGCCGCCAGGCTAACCGCCTCGAGACCCCCTGTTATTAATAGTCGGCCCAATCGTCATTAACCTCACCGCAAGGCACCAAAGCGGATACTCGTCAATACTCGTAGTTCTGTACGAGTACATCGACAAAGCAAGCCAAACCAGGCTAAAATTTTCTGGTGAGATTGAACGGCACCCGTTTTTGCGAGTCGATCCGTCCCCCAGTCATTTGCGCGCGACCGCAAACTCCCCCGTTGTTTCCTGCCCCCCCCATCCCCTCCATCCTTCTTGTCCGCCCACGAAGCTCCTCCTGCAGCTTCGACATTGACTGGTTGTTGCTGGCTGCTGCTAGTTGCTACTGGTTGCTACTGGCTGCTGCTTGTTGCTTGTTGCTGCGGGTTGCTACTGGTTGCTGCTAGTTGCTACTCGCTTCTGCTGCTGCACTGTTTGGTGCCAATCCCCAACCCCCTGTCCAATTCCAAGCTCCGCGTCGCGCGTTCCAACCGCGACGGCTGTAGCTGTTCCTTTTTCTTTTTCCTGCTTTCAGCCTCTTTCTCCCTCTTTCTGTCCCGTCCCTCCACTCACACCTCCGACCTTCCCTCCACCCTTTTGCCTCCCATGGCCAACATAGCCAAGCCCGATTGGTCTCGGGCTAACATGTTTTCCGAAGAACGGACACCGCCATTAGCCCCCGAGATTCGCAGAAAGAAATCCATCCCGACAACAGCTTCGACCGCCCCATCCTTGGCAGCTCCGGCCACTCCTCCGATCCCCACCTTCTCGACCTCCTTGCACGGCCCGTGGGAAGGCACCTTTCTCGACGCCGAAGAACCACCCCGACAAGAGCCGCCACCAGATCGGACTCCCGAGCTACAGCCGCAGAAACAGCACGTCTCGAGAAACTCCCTCGACTCCTTCGTCTCCATTGTCGATGACCCCTTCTTCCAGCGGTACCACAGCACCGACGACTGGCTCAGCGACGCCGGTGATCCAGACCCTCTCGCCCCCCCTCCACCACCGCTAGGTGCCGAGGACGCGACCGGCCATGACCAGTCCCCGCCAGCCCCAGGGTTGAAGTGTTCGAACAGAGACTCCTTGATCATCACCGATTCCTCTTGGGTGCGCGCGCTCTCCTGCTCGTCCCGAACCTCCTGCCGCATTCTAACCCTGCCCCCTTTCCTTGTAGGCATCTCCACCCGTCGCCATGGAGGCTGTCAATGTTGCCGTCATCGGAGCCACCGGAGTCGGAAAGTCTGCCTTTATTCAGCGAGCCCTCCGGTTGCCCCGTCCGCCCACGTCCAACATCAACGCCATTCGTCTCGATGTCGAAAGCATCCCCCACGTTATCGCCCTCATCGAGCTGGATCTCGAATACTTTGACGTCGACCCGAAACAGAAGATCAGCTGGCCGAAGCAGATAAACGGCCACATGGTCCCCCGTATCGACGGCGCACTCATGCTGTACGATGTCATGAACAAGGACAGCATCCGGGATCTTCCCCACACCTTGTGTACGCCCGTGCCCATCTGCATTACGACTCTGCGTCTCGCTAACAAGTCCCAGCGGCGCTGGACATCTCCGGTCTTCCAGCCATGCTCGTTGCGACAAAATGCGACAACCCAGAAAGCTCCCGCCAGATCAACGCCGTCGCCATGGCGAGTGTATTCCCTTCCATTCTCGCCGACTTCAAGACGTCTGTAAACGTCCCCGCAAGCACCCGCGACTGTCTGCAGTCCATTGTGCTAGCAGCCGTGTTCAACAGAAAAGGTATGTGAATCCCCTCGCTATCGGTCCCCTGCCGGGTCCGTGTGCGCTTATTCCGTGTCCCTCCCGCTCTGTCCATCACGTTTCATCCTCTCCACTTGGCGTAGCGCGCACTTGTCGCTGTCTTTATTTGGCCACGCTCGTCGTCATCTTGGCCCATGGCCCCCTGGAAAATCCCCCTTTCGTACCGCTCCTTGATCATGCGACGTCACGAGCTCTGCACAGCGACGCAGTGCATAATTTTGAATATTTATTCACGCCGCCGGCTGGGCCGACTTGAGTCATCAAAGTGCCCTGGCTAACGAGACACAGGCGCGACAGAAAGAGAAACGCACACCCGGCGGCGGGCCGCTTCCTCTGCTGCCCACCTAGATACCCCTCCGGAGAGCGCCAGAGGCCGACCGCTCAGCGAACGCAGCACCAGCAAGCACAGCCGCGCCAGTTCCGACCTTTCCCTCCTCCGAGGAGCTCCGGCCGGCTCCGCCGACCGGGAAGGCTTCTACCGATCTCAAAATTCCCGATCGCCCAGAGTCGAATATCCTGGCACGCCACAGACCTCGTCCAACCTCGGCAACGAGATGGATGAAAAGCCCGCGCAGACCGTGCAGGGCATGCTGCGCTCCACCGGCGTGCGCCTCGATGCGGGTGCCTCGTTCCTGGATGTCGAAGAGTCGGACGCCGAGTCCTTCCGGTTCTCGGATGATCCTCCTGCTCTGCAGCGCAATGATGAGGTCGTCCCAGAAAGACCCCCCAGATTAGCGGGAACCACGTTTGAAGATCTCGTCGCCCGCCTCCTCGCCCCAGCCATGAACCGCGCGGATAGCAATTTTGGCGACATCTTCCTCTGTCTGTATCGCAAATTTGCTGCGCCTTCCCAACTCCTCACTGCAATTCTCGAGCGCCTTGACCAGACCTGGGAAGATAAGACGAGCCATTTTCTGGAGCGCACGGCCACGCAGTTTCGGATCATCGAGGTCGTCGCCCGATGGGTGTCGTTATATCCGGGAGATTTTGCTCGCCCCAGCAGCCGACGGAAATTGGAGGGCCTCGTGCTCGAGCTCGTCGACAAGCCCGTCTTCGCCGTAGCATCCCAGCAGCTGCGCGACCACCTGGAACGGGACGTGGTAGAGGACGATGATACTGCATGGGCGCAATGCGACGAGCCCGCTGGCGATGAGTCCGGTATGGGCGACGGCGCCACGGGCGGTGATACCACTCCCACGGGTGGCACGCTGCGTGGTTCCGACTCGTCGACAACCGATGGGATGAGGTCCCTGCAGCTGGAAGACTCTCGGTCTTCCGACCATTTGAATGGCAGCGTCAGCAGTCTCGGCGGCACCTCGGCCAGCCTGTCCCAGTCCCAGGCTCAGTTCCAGTTTCACTCCTACGAAGACTATGAGCGAGAAGCGGCAACCATGGCGCCCATGGCCACGCTGCCTCTCAACAAGTTCCGGTACCATATCTTTATGGATCAGAATCCGGATGATGTGGCCGATGAGATCACGCGTATCGACTGGATCATGTTCAGCAGCATCCGCATCCGAGACCTGGTCCGCCATGTCTCGCTGTCTCTCCAGGAAAAGTCCCGGTGCAAGTCTCTGGCCAACGTGAACCGGATGATTGCGCATTTCAACCATGTGGCCAAGTGGGTGGCCAACATGATTTTGATCCGTGACAAGGCCAAGCATCGCGCGCCATGTCTGCAAAAGTTCATGCTCATTGCTCTCCGCCTTCGTCAGCTGAATAATTACAATGGGCTCGCCTCGGTCCTGGCCGGTATCAACGGCACGGCCATTCACCGTCTCAATCAGACACGTCTGCTGGTCGACGCCGACATCCAGAAGCGCTTCGCACGCCTCGTGTTGCTGATGAGCACACAGAAGAGCCACTTTGCGTACCGTTTGGCATGGGAAAACTCGTCTCTTCCGCGCATCCCGTTCATCCCTCTTCACCGGCGCGATCTCGTCGGCGCCGAGGAGGGCAGCCGCACGTTTGTCGGGCTAAAGGGCGATCACATCAACTGGAAGAAGTTTGAGATCCTTGGCGAAGTGCTGCTTCCCGTAATGAAGAGCCAGGGGACGCCATATCCGAATCTGAAGAAGCACGACATTTCACGGGAAATGATCCTGGATTGCCGCATGCCGACAGATGACGAGGTGAGTATCTACTCGGTAGGAGCGCTGAACTGAAAGCTGACAAATGCAGGAAATATACCAGCGAAGCGTGCAGGTCGAGCCTACAACAGGGCCGGCCGACTCGATCAAGAAGAAGTTCCCGTGGTTACCGAAATAATGAATGACGGCCATCATGGAGTGAGCTTTATTTTACATGTCTGTTTCTATGCGCAGCCAGTTTACTTTACGATTTTGCATACGACGGATAGGATTTATGGCATTAGAACAAAGTCTCACGAAGAGGGAAAGAGGGTTTCTGTGTATCTGATTGCTGTATTTTTGGCCATCACATCCATGCGGGTAGGAGTAAGATAGGCAGTTGGGCTGGCACCGATAAAATCGAAAATTAATGCATCATATATGAAATCGTAAGGCAGTCGCGACCGTCACTCGAACCATAGGCCTAGGTTGTATTTCGCGTGACAGCACACCACCTAGGTCCTTCCTTTGTAGGAAGTATTCAGAAGAATATCTTCGAGTAACAGGAAGGAGGTGACCGGGGATGTTGCTCGATCAAGGCAATCTTCCCCTTTCCTTTCCTTTTTGTTTCTGATTGAATTGAATAACTGCACAAGTCTTTCCCCCCTTTGTCCTCTCTCCTTTGCTTTACCCATGACATGAAAGCATGCTACACGGGTGACAAGGCCTTGAAATATGTGGCCTCCGGGTATACTCTGCCAACACAAGGACCCGGCGCTCACGAATGCATTCGTCGCCGTCCGCAGTGGCCTGCACAGAGATCCGCCTGGGCCGTCAGCGATTCGCCAGTCTCGATCTACACCTGGCGGTGACGCTGACGGCGATTGCGGAGCTGACCTGGTGGCCAGCCGGCTCCGAGGTGCTCGGCCCCAGTGCCTCCGCCGCCCGTGTCGCCCAGCTCATCCGGGTCGGCCGTCTCTGGGTTGGCTGCGGTGGCAGCGCATTTGGCCTGGTGGTCTATCCGACGCTGCAACGACAAAATATTCTGCTGCGCGACCATGACGACTCTGCGGCCGTGGCCAGCTGGCTGGCCACGGCCGTGATGCACTGGCCAGCCTGGGATACGCTCGGGCTGGTGGTGAGCCAAAACGACAATGGCGAGACCGACGACAATGACGACGCGGGCCGCTGGCGGTCGGGCAAACGCTGCTGGGATGGGGCGAGGCTCTTTTTTTCCGTGGGCCATCCGCCGTCGCCCGATGGGCTCTGTGCACCCGCCGGGGTGCCGCAAGCCCAGTTCAAGCGGGTGGTGTGCCGTCTCAACTTTGAATTGCACCCAGACAGGCGGGCACTGGGGGTGCCTCCTGTTATCAAATCGAGGAGCCGAGCGAAAAAAGGGAATCGCAAGAAGCAGGCAAAGACGCGACTGCAAGGCACCCCGGCCATTAGCGAAACGAACACGAAAATGGAGGTCCCAACTCTGGCGGAACCCGTCAAGGCACCTGCGAGCACCTTATTCCGGGACGCTGGATTTCGGCGGAAGGCATCCGCCCTAGTTGAGACGTCGCTCTATGCCCTGGTAGGCGTCAAGCATCGCTTTCTGGGTGTGCGACAAGTCGATCCTATGCCGACAGCACCCCTGCCATCATTGATCAGTATTGCTCCTGCCGTCTGGAACTATCGGCACTTTCAGGTAAGCCTTGGACATTAGAGGAGGACGTGAGCATTGACATATCCTAGCACTGACCTCGTTTAGGTTATCTCTACTCGTGCGGTTTATGTTCCGGCCATCAGCAAGCTCTTAATGGACAGTTGCATACATGCAAAGTCACCCAGCCTCCGCCACAAGGCGACCGCCCTGCTCGAGAATAAAAGCGAAAATGGAGAACGATTCGACGGAAGAAAGCTGGACTCAAAGCTGCAGGAAATCTTGCTGAAATCGGTATCGACGCTGCCCCAAAGAACCCGACACAGGTCACGGGGGCACAATGCTGTGTCATTGAATGAAGATGCAGAGCAGTGCCCACGCAACTTTCAAGTCGGTACGCAGTTGCATGCCAACGGACAAGATGATCAGCAGCACTGGGCGGATATGAGTCTTGTTGGCCATACGGAGGAGGACCTCTACGGGGTTGGCAATGAGACAAACAACTATTGGGAGGGCGATGATGGAGATTTATGGCCCGGAGACGAAGAGATTGTCTGCTGGCAAGACATTGAGGACTGGGCCGAGCCAGACTCTTGGCCAGAAGGAGAAAACGAGGTATGGGGTTACGGAGACGGCTGGGAAGAGGATCAACCGGCCGGCCAGGAGGCGGGTGGAGACAGGGACTGGCAAGATATCGAAGACTGGCAACTGGATGCGTGGGCAGGCGCAGAAACACATGAATATCGAGAAGGAAGCCCGCGATATATGGACACGGCAGGGGATAGTGAGGTAGATTATATGGATATAGACCTAGACGGCTTGGACCAATGGCAAGATGGATGGTGAGGCAGCACAGATTTGTACGAATGATGTGTTTTTGTGACAAAGCCGTGCTCAAGAAACAAGAGATTGAAATTCAACGCTGTAGAGGCCCAAGTGATTCCCAATAAAGACTGATGCAGCCTGCAGACATCAGGGAAATAAAGAGGGAAGGCGCCGTTCCTTGCGGTGCCGCCTTTGGGTGGATATATACAAGGAAACCATATCTTTATAAATGGCCCAACCGACAGAGAGTGGCGGGCAAGAGAGTGCTGAAAAGGCGAAGGGCCCGCTGTTATTGCCGCGCGGAATTGATTGGCGGCCGTCATTTTTTCGGTGGCCGCTTTTCGTCGCCTTTCGTCTTCTTCTTCTTCTGCTCTGGCTTCATTGTGGCGTAGTGGATGTACCAGATGAGCAGGATTTGGAGGGCGACGGCGATCAAGACGATGATGAGGATGGTGAAGAGGATGGGCTGATCGTTGAGCACGGCGACGGCCTCTTTGGTTGCGCCAATCTTGGAGAACCAATCGAATTCACCCATATTGGCGATGATTGGGAATGAGGTGATGGAGTGAAAGGAGTACTGCCAGCAGTGGTGACGATGCAAGACAATGGCGAACAGGCGGCGAACAGGCGCGGCGAGAGAAGCAATAGAGAGGCACGGAGAGAGAAAGAGGAAATTACGAGGAAATTACGAGAGGGCGCGAGGGGGAATGGGGATGGGCGCGAATATCTACGCTGCGTCACGAAACCGAAGGTGTCGGAGGCTCGAGCGAGGCGCTGTGAGGGTCCACGATAATGAGCACAGGCCGTCTCCACCCCTTTTTTCGGGGCGTTGGATCGGGCCATTCAGGGACGATTTGGCGGTGGTGTTGGTCCGGGGCGGCTGCCAATATTGGAGCTCTGCAACGGACGTGTGTTTCAGGCGGTGCCAGCGGCGACCTGATACGGTTAGGGACTGGCGGCGCTGGGAATAGCAGCCAGGCGTCGGAAGGGTGGAGAGCCGGCGAGGCGAGTCGGGTCCATATCACGTGCCATGAATTACACGTGACCCGGCGGATGTGGATTTTTCCTGGCCAGAAATTTATGAGATGATCCGAGCAAGCAGCACACGGCGACCGACGAAGACGAGGACGGCCATCAGCGTCCATTGACTGAGCGAAACGTTTTGCAATGAGCGTGGCTTGGTCAGCAGCGGGAGGCAGCAGCGGGGCGCTGCTGCGGCGGCTGGCATCGGGGCCGGAGACGGCATGGCGGACGGCTTCGACAGCAGCGACGGCGGCAAAGACGGCAAAGACGGCAACGGCGCTGCGGCCATGGGCAGCGGGCCGGCCGTGCGTGCAGACGAGCCTGTTCCACAGCAGCAGTGCGTGCGGGGCGCGGCGGCGACGGCGGTTCAGCAACGTGCTGGCGTCGGAGATGGGGCTGGTGGACGAGGCGTCGATTGGCCAGTTTTCGCAGGAGCATTTTCCGGGGTACACGACAGCGGAGAAAGAGGCGGTGCGGGCCAAGTACACGGCGCGGCAGATGGAGGCGGTGGAGGCGGGCGAGGCGGCGATTGACGGGCGGGACCTGACGGTGCAGGGGCGGCTGCGGACGGACAGTCCGGCGGCGGGACTGGGCTACGTGGACGACTTTAGCCGGGTGGAGGCGACGGTGGACAAGCGGGCGAAGCGGGCGGAGACGGCGGCCAAGACGGGGGCGATGACGGCGGGGGTGCAGTTTATGGACGAGGAGACGTTTGGGCGCGACCTGCTGGGCTGGCTGGAGACGTTTGCGCCCAAGGACCTGAACCTGGCCGGGCTCAACGAGGAGCAGCTGCGGGCGGTGGCCGAGGAGCACGGCCCCAAGGACGAGGACGTGCTGCGGTGGTGGTTTGAGCGGCCGGCGCTGGTGGGCCGCGACGGCCAGACGCGCGTGGCCATGGCCGGCACGGGCGACTGGGGCCTGTCGCCGGCGCTGGGCGCGCAGATTTCGGGCGTGACGGAGCACTTTGGCAGCCCCCTGGAGAAGAAGCAGGACGAGGACGACAACCGCGCCACCGACGGCAAGGCCGACGAGGTGCGGCGGTTCGGCGAGCTGCAGCGCGTCACGGGCCTGCGCATGGCCGAGATCCGCGGCCTGGCCGTCAAGACGCTCGTCATCCGCTGCGTGCACAACCAGACGCGTCTCGGCAAGGTGCGCAGCATGTGGGCGCTCGTCATGGCCGGCAACGGCGACGGCCGCCTCGGCCTCGGCGTGGCCAAGTCCCAGGACGTCAGCTCGGCCGTGGCAAAGGCCCGCCTCAAGGCCGTCCGCAACATGCTGCCCGTGCGCCGCTACGAGAACCGCACCGTCTTTGGCAACGTCGAGGCCAAGGTCGGCGGCTCCATCGTCCAGCTGCAGGCCCGCCCGCCCGGCTTCGGCCTGCGGCTGCCGCCGCGCCTCTTTGAGCTCGCCCGCGCCGTCGGCATCACCGACCTCGCCGCCCGCATCCCCCGCTCGCGCAACCCCATGAACACGGTCAAGGCCGCCTACCTGGCCCTGCTGCAGCAGCCCGACCCCGACGAGATCGCCATGGGCCGCGGCAAGAAACTCGTCGACGTCCGCAAGGTCTACTACGGCGGCGCAGTGTATTAGGGCGGGAGATGAGAAAGAAAATGAAAAGATGAAACGAAGACGAAACAAGGAAAAAAAAAAAAAATTGCTCTTGAGTAGCAAGCTGACTCTTGGTCGTGGCATAAACATGAATTCCATCCTCCTACACTCCCTCTCTTACACGCCCTCGTAAACTTCCCCTAAACTCCCTCCATCTGGTGCTGCAGCACAATGCTGTACACACTCGCCTTGAGCAGCGTGAATACCAGGCTCGTCTTGCGCTCTAGCTCCCGCAGCCCGTCCAGCGTGTCGCCCGTCGGCCGGCCCGCGAGCTCGTCGAGAACGGCGGCCAGCTGTGGAAAATGTTAATAGGTGTCACCAATCAAACGCGTAAATGCGTCGTCCAAACGCACCCGCTTCATGTTCTCTGCCAGCCGCTCATACTCCTCCAGCACCGCCTGTTCGGTCGCTGACAAGTCTTCATGGGCCGCCGGTCCCGCCGCCGGCAGCGCCGGCATCTCGGTCGCTTCGGGGTCCATTGCGCTGGTTGTGGTTCGAGTATGAACACGAGTCGACGCGTTTTCGCGAGGGGTTTGCCGGCACGTGAGCATGACGAGCACGGCGCTAAAGTAATATAGTGGGGCATTGGAACTTACGAGCGCTACAAGTACTCCGTACAGGACATGATTATTAGCGGGCTTCTGCTTTCTAGCGGGCTTTTTGCAGTCCTGACCATGCTGTCCCTCTCCCAAAGCTGGTAAAAGTGAAGCGCTGCACACACACGTCGCCGTCCTTTAAGAAATGGGCTGTCTAGCAAAACAGAATCGCCTGTTGTTCCCGGTTCCTGCCGTCTCCCGTCCCTCGTCTCCCCCTAGATTGCAGTCCGGTGAGCCGCCTGCCTGCCGTTCTCGGCCACTCGCTGCCGCCGCATGGCCGTTGCTCCCTCGGGCATATCCTCCGCCCGCTGCGGCCTCCCGTAGCCCACAATGGACCTTGCTGCGCCGAGCCACCCAAGCGGCTGTCGCCTCCACGCCCGCGGCCGCGACCCGTCCACCGGATGCTGCAAGACGTAGTTCATCGGCACGGCCGCCACGGGGCCAGGACGCCCGACAGGCTCCGTGGGCGGCACCACCTGGCCGCCGTATACAGGCATCAGACCGGTGCTAGGCCTCTGGCGGAAACGGCGGCGCGCCTCGGCGTCCTCTTGCATATCCAGCGACGCGTTGTCCGTCGGATCTCGTCGGGTGTGTATGCTCATGGCTAGCGACGGACGTGTGCTGTTCCGGCTCTGGCTGTGACTGCGATTACGGCTGCGGCCCCGGCTCCGGCTCTGGCTGCGGCTGCGGCTGCGGCCGCGACCGCACTCGCCGCGCATATCAATGAACACCGTGTCGTCGGCCGCGCCGCCCATGTCGCCCAACGGCTGCACAATGCGGAATCGTCGTCGACGCTGCGCGCTCACCACCTCGAGCACAATCTCCTGCACGTCGTCGTCGACCAGGACGGCCGTGGGGTCGCGTCCCGTGGCCTCGGCATCTGTGGACGGTCCCTCGACTGGTGCCTCCTCGGTCTGCGTCGCTGCCGTCGCGGCCGGCTGGGTGATCTGATCGGGCTCCGCCACCACCTCCTCCTCCATCACCCGGCACGGCGGCCTCCGGGCCACGCGGGTCCGCTCATGGCTGCATCTGTCGTCATTTTTGCGGTCATCTTTGTCGTCGACACCACGACCGCCACCTCCTCCAATAATGCACACTCGGTCGTCCAGATCGCCGGCCTCTTCCAGATTGTCGGCCGCCACTTCGACCCAGACCTCGAGCCGGCGGATCTCGTCGGCGTAAATCAGCAGCAGCGTGACCGCCGTCAGCGGAATGCTGGCGGCCCAGAACACCCAAAACAGCTGGCTGCCGGGACCATATGGTACGTCCATGGAGAGAATGGCGGCCACGACGGAAAACGGTAGCAAAACGCCGCCTAGATAGGTCACGCGTGTGAGGCCGGCCTGATTGGCCCCGGCCGCGGCCGTGGCCTCGTTCAAATAGGCCGACATTCGGGAGGTTCGCAAGGGCAGAATTCAAAGATATCTGGGATGATCGACGCGGAGGAAACAATGCAAAACGGTAAGAGAAGAGGGGGCCGTAAAAAGTAGTCTCGTTACAAGCTCACAGGCAGACAATCTCACTCAGGGAAGGTACGCCACACTCTTGACATTCCCATATCGGGAAGGGGGGGGTGTGCAGTCGATCACCCGCGCGTGAGAAAAGCACTTTATTTCTTGCCAGACGCCCTGTAATAGACTTAATGCAAATGAATACCTCACACAACGACGGCCTGTCGGACACGCGCGCCTGCACACTCGCTGAACTGTCGCCTCTTGTCTACCCCCTCGGTCGATGCTCGCAAGCCAACCACGCATCCGGTATGCCGTATTCAATTGTGTCCTCTACTGTCGTATGCGTTTTCTGCCTCGTGTCCCAAGAACCTAGAAAAAAAAGCAAAGGGAAAAAACAAGGAAAAACGAACACTCCCGAGAACGCATGACAGAAACAGCAGAAAAAAAGCCGCACAGCAGAAATGAGACAAGGGGCGTGTCGTGCCGTATATACTCAAAACGTTGCCGCTCGGCATCCCCCCACGCGACGTCTACTCGGCGCGCGCTCGTCATGGATCGTCGTCGCCGTCGTGATGCAGCGTCACGCTGTTGAACTCCTCAAAGGGATCGACCACCTCGGCGCCCGGCGTGGCCGGACTGTTGCTCTCGACCGGCACGCCCTTTATGCACATCGGCCGCGACCCGCCCAGGTCGACGCTCTCGCTCTCCTTAACGTTGCGGAAGTTGACCGTGTCCGTGTCCTTGCCCTGGTGCGGGATAATGGGCGGCTTCATGTGCCGGATCAGCGCCCACTGCGTTGTCCGGAAAAAGGGGTGCCCCTTGATGTCCGAGGCGCCGGCCCGCGCGCCCAGTCGCCGGTTCTCATCCTTGATGAGCAGCTTCCGGATGAGCGATTTGCACAGACTGGGGGGTCAGCAGGGAGCAGGTCATGGGGGGGGGGGACAGAAAAACAGAAAACAGAAACGCACTTGGAAATCTGCGGCGCGCCCGCGTGGTCCGGAAAGGGAATCTCCTCGCGCAGAATGTTGGCAAACGTCGCGTTGCGGTTCTTGCCCTTGAAGGGCGTCGTGCCGTAGAGCATCTCGTACACGAGAATGCCCAGCGTCCACCAGTCGACCGCGCTCGTGTGGCCGCTGCCCTTGATCACCTCGGGCGCAATGTACTCCTCCGTGCCGACAAAAGAGTTGGTCCGGAAGTTGGCAATGCACGACTTGGTGTCGATCGTCGGCAGCGACGACGTGCTGGCGCCGTTCTTGCCCACAATCATCGTCGGCTTGCCGCCCGAGTCCGACTGCTTCGACAGGTCAAAGTCCGACAGCATAATGTGGCCGGACTGATGCAGCAGAATGTCTGTCCCCACAGGTTAGCCAGCAAACAGCACCCTCGGTTGTGGGCATACGCACTCTCCGGCTTCAGATCGCGGTAGATGAAGCCCATCAGGTGCAGGTACTCGAGCGCGGCCGTGACCTCGGCCGCGTAGAAACGCGCGCCGTCCTCGGGGATGCACTTGCCGGGCCGCGTCTGCAACGCCCGGAAAAACTCGCCGCCGCTGCAGTACTCCATGCACAGATAGAGGTAGTCCTCCGACTGGAAAGAGTGGTACAGCGTCACGATGAACGGGTGGTTGCTCGTCGCCAGGATCTCCTGCTCGGCCAAGGCGCGCTTGATCTTGTTGCGCTTGATCATTTCCTTTTTGCTCAGGACTGAGAGGTCAGCGATGCTCAAGAAGCCAGAAATCACACACACTCACCCTTCATGGCGTAGAGCCGCCGGCTCTTCTTCTCGCGCACGAGATACACCTTGCCCACGTCGCCCTTGCCGATGAGCTTGATCTTGTCAAAGCTCTGCGGCCCGACCTCGACGTCGCGCACCTTGATCGAACTAGAGCTGTACGTGCGTCGGAAGGCGAGCGGCGACCGGCCGGGCGGCGGAAGAGCAGCGAGCTCGTCAATGTCCGTGATCGTGCCCATGACGGCGCAACTCGGCGGCGTGGCAGCCATCTCGCCGGAGCTGCTGCCGCTGCCGTTGGGCGTGCCCGGCTTCTTGGCGTCGATCACGCCGGCCGAGCCCGGCTTTTTGCTGGGCATGGGGGGCTCCTTGCCGAACTCGGCCGTGGCCGGGCGCTCATCGCCGTCGTCGTGGGCGCCGGGGCCCAGCGCAGACGGGCCGTGGCTGGCGCCCCGGTGGAAGAGGCCCTGGGCGTTGGGCGCGCTGGCCACACGACGCAGCTTGCGCGCCAGCTCCTCCTTGGTCGTAGCCGAGGTGTGGTCGCCGTGAGCGGCGCCGGCGGCCAGTGGGCTGGACGCGCCGTTGGCCAGGCCGTGTACCTGGGGCGAGTCGGGTGGGCTGGGCGGCTGCGATCCCTCGTTATGGTGGCGGATGCCGGGCTGGCCCTGGTGAGCAAAGTAGGGGTTCGCAAAGGCGGTCGGGCTCAGGGCCTCCTCGAGCGGGTGGCCCTCGCTGGCGACGGTGGTGGAGCGCAGGCGGCCGACGGAAAAGAACTTGGACTGGCGGAAAGACGGGCCCTTGGCGTCAGTCCGGGCCAGGTGGCCGCTCTTCTCGGACCGCTCGCTCTTGTCGCTCCTGTCGGTCTTTTCGCCGCGCTCCGCCGCGTGGCCATTCTCGGACGTGAAGGTGGTGAGCCGGAAAAAGTTCTTGAGCTTCTGCGGGAAATGGCTGTTGCCGCCATTGCTGCTGCTGTTGCTGGTGCTGCCGCCATTGACGGACTTGATATTCAGGGACGGCATGGTCGAGAGGGCGCCGAGATCATAACGTCGCGGCCATGACGGGGGCGCAGCGTGCGCAAGGGAGAAAGTGGTGGGTGGTCAGTCCGACGGGCGGGTGTTCCTAAAGGCAAGTCGAGGGCGAGTTGTGGGATCGTTGTCGCAAGGGGGTTCCGCCGAGGGAGTCGAAGCGACGTGGCCGACGATTGGATCCGTGTCGGGATTTGGTGGCTCACAAAAAGAACGTCGACGCCTACGGGGGAGGTTGATAAGAAAAGGGAAGGGGAGGTGAGAGAGATTGGGGGAGGGAGAGAAAAAAAAAAGGGAGAGAGGAGGAGTAGACGACGGAGCCGGCAGCGTGGTGCGTGGTCGTGGCCGTCGTGCCGGTTGGGACTGTGGAGACGGAAACAAGAAGAGAGAGAGCAGGCGCTGGCTGGCGGGTGGTGATATTGATTTCCAAGGGGGGCCCAGCCAGCAATGGACAGAAAAGATTAGGGGCCCTTCACCGTCCCCACCTTTCATGGCGAAAAGAAAAGGGCAACGCCAGGGAAAGAACGCGGTGGAGCCCGGCCTAGTCCAGTAACCAGCCAAAATACAAAGGAGAAACTCTGTACATTTTTGGGGGGCTCAGGCCCGCCCGCCCAGCCACTCAGCGTGTGCGCCCATTGCTGCTAGCGCATGCTGGCAGCCAGCCTACACGTACGGAGTACTCGTACTCCCGCTAGTTTTTGTTCCAAGGAGTTGTGCTGACGGCAAAACGGGAGGGGAGGGGAGGCAAAAATCGGCAACACGGATATAATCCTGATTCCTCGTATTGCTTCCTGCAACAGCTCACGAGAGGGGTGCACAAATAGTATTACGAGAACAAGAACGCTGCTCCGAGCCGTTTTTTTTGGGATTCATCTGCTTATGTAAGGGGACTGCGCCTTCGCCGCCCCCCCCCCCCCCCCCCCCCCCCCCCCCTTCCCCCCCTCGATGCAAGCGTGCCAAGCCTCCATGCGGGTGCGCCATCCGCCCCCATCCTCTGCTATCGGCCCAAAATCGATGGTGTGCTTTATTCATCCTTCGTAGCTTGACACCTTCCCAACCCGGCCGGGGCGACTTATGGCTTTCCCTATGAGCGCTTTGTGCATTGTCTTGGGACGACAGACTATGAATAATAAGGCGGGGGATGCGAAAAGGGGGTCGTCGACCCCGACACGGCCCCGGCTGACAAATCTGCTGTATATCCGGAGTCTTCGCGGCGTCCGCATGACGTCACTTGTCCTATACCGTGCAGACGCATGCCATTACAAAGCGTACAAGTACTCGTACTCGTATGAACGTATCGGGGACTGGCGGTCGCATGGCTTCGAACAAGGATCAGCCACAAGCGCGCCCAAAAGGTCTGCGCGCGCGCGAGATCCGAGGCCAGTCTCATGTCCCGCCCGACAGGGGGAGGAGCGGCGTTGGTCATATGTCCTGGGAAAGGGAAAGGGGGGGGGCTTCTGGAGTTCTGGCCCGACGTGGGCGGACGGTCGTTTTTTCTGCAACCGGATCTGCGCACCGCCACTCTCTGGCCCTCTGTCGGTTTCCGCCGTCCGCCTTTTTTTTGCGCGATGATCCCTCAAGCGATCCGCGCTTGGCCCGATTGGGGACCACCAGGTGATGTTTTCCCCCAGCACGGAGAACTCGGCTCGTCCACCGACGAAATTGCGTTGCATTTGCGGCGTTTCTGTCGTTTGGTGTCTATTCCCATATCCTTACTCGTACATGCACCCGGCTGTTCCTGGGGGCCTTGGGGACTTGGGGTCTTGGGGGGGCCTAGGGTCCCCGCCGTCGTTGCCTCTGGCGGTATGCCTCCTCGAGTCGCCGTGCCGTCTCGGCCGCCGACCGCGATAAGGCCGCCGGCTGCAGCAACACGTCCTGCACCCGCGGCGTCACCTGGCGGCCCTCGCTGTCCAGGAGATAGTCTGGTAGCGGGCGGGCCTTGCCGTTGCCGTTACCGTCGACGCCATCGCCATTGCCGGTCTCGGCGTCCTCTGGCCCTAGCCACGGCTGGGCTGGCGGGCCCACGTGACCGCTATTGGCGAACCCGTCGCCCTGATGCCACTCGACGGGCGCCAGGTGCTGGTACTCGACGTGTTCCATGAGCGTTTTGTGTTTTTGCTGGTGCTCGCCGTCGTCCGCCCACTTTGCGCACGTCCGCCAGCAGCACGCCCCCGCCCATCCGTGTACAAACGCAACGTGCTTCCGCAGCGTCGCCATGTTGTGCAGCTCTGCCCGGCAGCCGGCCCATTCGCACCGAAACGGCCGAAAGATGGCCGTGCTCTTTTGGAAAATGGCCCGCTGCATCGCCTCGATCGTCGGCTGCGGCGGCCGCCCGGACCGCTTCAGCACGTAGTTGGGCGGTGTCCGGCCGTCGGCCGTCTGTCGCGGCCGTCCGCGTCGTCGTCGCGGCGCCGTCCGGTCATCGCGGTGGCCCTCTTTTGGTTTGGGTCCCGGCTTTTTCCGCGCCGGTGTCAGCAACACCGCCGCCGCCACCGCCGCGTCGTCCAGCCCCAGGTTGCGCAACGCCACCTCCTTGTAGGACATGCCTGGCTTCCAACCCTTGGGCCGGCCGCCCCGGATAAACATGTTGCTGCCGTTGGCGACCGTGTTGGTCCGGCGTCCGACCGCCACGACCGGCGACGCCTTGGGCGACTGCAGTGGGAGCACCACTGACATTTTGCTCCGACTCGGCGTCGCCGGCGGCGGCGCCATGCCGAGGGGCGTCTTTGGTATCGGCACGGCCGTTGTGTTGCTCTGGGGCGGAGTCATTTCCCGGTCCCGCCGTGCTAGCTCCTGTGCCGTGCTCGGGTAGGCGGAGCTGGGGACCAGATCCGAAACGATGAGCGGCAAGGGAGGCCCGTCAACATCGTCTTCCGCTGTGTTCTTCTCCTTGTCCTTGCCGACCGCCTTGCTCGGCCTCGGTGCTTCGGATGGCCTTGGCGGTACGGAACTCATAGAGCTCGCGTGCGTCTGTGCGGGATGTCCATTCGGACGTTGTGGCCGGGGCGGGTCTGGGATGTCCTTGCTTTCGGCAAGAGACGGTGGTCCAAGAGTCTTTTGGGCGACGGAAGCTCTCGGTTGCGGATTGTTGGAAGGGCCTTTCTGGCCCATCCCATTGGCCGCCTGGTTCAACCACCAGTCTAGAGTTCTAGACATTGTAGCGGCCGTCGGCATTGCCCGCGACCGGCGTTTGTAAAGCCCACGTCTATCCCTTTTCCGTTTCCTCGGAGTGGTCAGATAATTGTGAGATATGCGTTCAGTCTGGCATTCGAGAGGTGGATGTCAGCGGCTTCGCGAGTGCCCCGGCTGTTCGTTTCTGGCCGTCCCGACCTCCCATGCCCAGGCGAAGCGGGCGGTGGAGGCGTATCTTGTCGCGGGCGGTGGCCTCGATCTCATAGCGTTTTTATGAAGCAGCAACTGCACACTTCATTTTTGGCGCGTCTGATTGCGAACGTGCACGGACCAGAATCAACAGCTCCCCATTTCTGAGCCGCGCACGTGACCTGCGTACGCCGGAGGAAACCCTGTGCCGCTACGGACCGCTCTCTCGTAATCAGTCATGATCTCGGTGATTTTTAGGCCGCTGGAAAGTTACGTTAGCATAAACTCGAGTTCTATGGATTTCGCCCAGCTACGAGGTGTGGCAGAGTGTAGAACCGAGGAAACGCGCTCTCTCTGTTTTAGCTGGTGAGATTCCCCCATTTTAGACATAACTGGTTAGCTCCAATGAGCTCTTCTTTCGTCATGGCACAATATGTTGCCTTCCCACTCTTGGATTTGAAATACAGCCCCTCGTGGTCCAGGCCGTTTAATTATTAATGCAGTGCCCGGATCGCGAGGTACAAAACGCCGCTGCGTGGGCCCTTTTCCGCTGCCAGGCACAGAGAGCTCAACTGAACTTTTGATTGTTTTCCTGAATCTGCAATCATGGCCCCCAAGACGTTTTATGCTGTTATCGCCGGCGTCGGTGCTGGCACCGGCCGCTCCGTTGCCCTCAAGTTTGCAAAGACCTACCCCGTCGCCCTGCTGGCCCGCAAGCCGGAGAGCTACCGCGACATTGTGGCCGAGATCGAGGCGGCCGGCGGCAAGGCCGTGGGCATCTCGGCCGACGTCACCGACCAGAAGTCGGTCGAGGCCGCCTTTGCCAAGCTCAAGACGCAGGAGCCGTTTGCCAGCAGCGGCCTGGCCGCCGCTGTCTACAACACCAGTGGCGCCTTTGGCTTCCGCCAGCCCTTTCTCGAGACCGCTCTCGAGGATTTTGACTCTGGCATTGCGGCCAATCCGTACGTCTATTTTGTCCCTCTTCGTCCTCTTCCTCTCACTAACAGCAGCACAGCCGTGGCCTCTATCTCTTTGCCAAGAGCGCACTCCCCCTCCTACTCGCCGCCGTGCCCGACTCGCCGCACCCGCCGACCCTAATCGTCACCGGCGCCACGGCCTCCGTCCGCGGCAGTCCGCGCTTCGCCATCTTTGCGGCCGGCAAGTTCGCCACGCGCGGCCTCACCCAGTCGCTCTCGCGCGAGTTCCACCCAAAGGGCGTGCATGTTGCCTATGCCATTATCGACGCCGTCATTGACATCCCACGCACCAAGGAGTACGTCGTCAATGACGGTGCGCCCGACGGCAAGATCAGTCCCGATGCTGTGAGTTGGCCCTCTCCTAGTCGCCTGAGAATAGAGAAGAAGCGTGGGCTGACCACCCAGATTGCCGACTCGTACTGGCACCTTCACACCCAGCACCGGTCTGGCTTCACCCAGGAGATTGACTTGCGTCCGTACATTGAGAAGTTTTAGTTCTTGTGACGTCCCCATCGTTATATATATATATATGTGTGACGAATCAAATGACGAATCAAAATATGTGTATCTGCCTTTTCTGTCGCTTCGGGCTGATACATCTCCCAGAAGACTTTGGCTTGCCTCCTCGGCCTTTTGCCCCCAGTCCCTTGTCCTCCCAGCATTCTGTTGTGACGCCGAATCCAGAAAACCCGTTCGCCGCCTGGAGTCCTTTCCACCATTCGTGGGGACACCAGCGCGACCTGTGTGGTGCTTTTTCTTCTCGTATGATAAAACGCCGAAAATGCCCCAAGCACCCTCCCGTCGGCCCAGCCGGCCGCGGCCAGAGTCGGATCGGCGCTTATGCTGACGGTCGCCTTCCCGCCAAGGCGGCCAGTGCGTGCTTCCCGTAAAAAAGGCCAGCGATTGATCATGTCCCACACGAGGGTTCCCGTTCATGTGGCCGGTGCTGCCTCGGCTGTCGTCGCCGCTGCCGCCGTCGCCACCGTCGCCGTCGCCGTCGCCGCCTCCTCGGACAGGCCGCTGCCGCCCTGGAGTGCTGCCACACGCTCGTCCTCCTGTTTCTGCCGCAGCGCCTCCGTTTCCTGCCGCAGCTTCTCCAGGTTCCACGCGTCGCCAGCCTCGTCCTCGCTCTCGTCTTCGGACTCGTCGTCTTCGTCCTTGCGCCAGTTGCCGCTCTCGAACAGCGCGCGGCCCGTCGCCTCCCTGGCCTTGCGGGCCTGCTCCTCGGCCGCCTTCTTGTCCATCCGGTCCTGCTTCCACTTGGCAAAGGACTCTGGCGTCACCGGGGTCGACGGGCCCGTCAGCTTGTGTCGTTCCGACTCGAGGAACTCTTCCAGCGTCAACGTCTTGAGCGGCGACTTGTCCATCAGCGCCTTCTCGGCCGCCCGCTGCTCCTTGGTCTTGAGCACGAAGCTGTCGGAAACGGTCAGCAACAGAAGCAACACAGGTCACCCAGACAGCCCCTACATACCCTGGTGGCAGCGCATGCTTGTACATGCACTTGTCCGCGCCGTTGGGACACACCCAGAACCAGCCGTACTTGCCGTCCTCGATCGCCTCGACAAAGAACTTGCACACCTTGTCCGTCGTCGACCGCTGGTTGCCCTTTTTCGACAACACAACCGACCGTAGCTTCTCCTCGTCCCAGTCTGCCGACGTCTCCGTCTTTTTCTTCTCCTCCTCCTCCCCACGCGTGTCCGTGTACAGACTCCGCTTCTCCACCTTTCGCTCCATTTCCAGGTCGTGCGAGAACCTGCACTTCTTTCCCTTCTCACAATTCCCCTTCTTGAAAAAGATGCACACTACCGTTTTCGGATCGACACCGAACGGCACCTTTTGCACCTGGGCCGGTCGGCTCAGGAGCATGTCCGCTTCTCGCTTCGCATCCTCGGCCGCCTTCTTATCACGCTCTCGTTGCGCCTTCTCAGCCTCCTTGCGCTTCTGGTCTGGATTCCCGCCACTCTTCAGTTGCGATTCCAGAGCCGCAATCTGCTTTTTGGCCACGGCACCCTTCTTGTTTTTCATGCCAAACGTCTTGTCGCCCAAAGACTTGGTCACCTTCACTTTCTCCTCCCGACCTTTCATTTTCGGAGGCATGATCGCTGAATGAACACAAAACCAAAGGGAAACAAAAAAGAAATCGTCCGCCCGTTCCCTCGTCCTCAGAGGCTGCTGTCGTTCGTCGTAAGATACTTTTAGATGTCGTAGTAAATCTGGTCTGGGCGTTGCTCTCGCGTGGGACACCCGTTACGAGCGCTGGATTTTTTAGCGATTTTTTCTGACTACGAAAGCGGTGCCAGGTGGGGTTGGTGTGCTGAATTTCGGTGGCAGAAACGTACCGGAACCGGGAGGCTCGAGTAATTCGGGTCACGTGGTTTTGTACGCGTAAATGGGAGCTTGATCCCATCGAACAATATGCCACGGTGTTCGACTAGTCGCCGTTGAGACCGCACCTCTCTGCCTCGTTTTACCTGCCCACCCGACGCAAATCACCAACAATAGCGAGCCTGGTTTCTGTCGCTACGCACTGAGTCCACGCTTAGTGTAAGCCTACTGATGTTCATCGGGCTCTTGTCCCTTGTTGCTGTCCTCCGGCACTAACCAAGCCGTTAAGACCAAACAGCCTCGAAAGCTTCGAACGCCTTCTCCAGTCACTACTTCCGTCCCTCTGACCGTCACCATGATTTCCGACAACGACCTCTACTCTCTCGCCGTATTCCTCGGCTGTTCGGCAATGGTTCTTATCGTTATTTACCACTTCCTCGAGATCAATGCCGACTACGATACCAAGTCAGAACTGAAGGCGAAGAGTGCACCGCAAGCACAATCCTCTGGCAAGGCCACCACAGCCTCAAAATGATCCCGAGATTCTGGAAAACTGTTTTCGAAAAGAGCGACAACTTTGAAGCGGCGTACTTTCACGATCCCGCGCGCGGAGCGCCACGGAGGAACCGTTTTGAGCAGGCACAAAAGAATGTACATATAAGGCGGACGGTGACGCGCCCAGGCACCTTCCTTGATATGTCCCGGGCTGGGTCGACGCGATTGTTACAGAGGAGAGACATAACCATGTACGAATAGATTGGCGACCCTTTGATTTATGTGGTTGCCCACAAGAACCAGCTGTCAATCAATGCAAAAGGCATTCAGAACCGGAGCCGCCGAGACGATGCGATGCGAACTAATGCGAAACATCTGGCCATAGGCCTCCCTTCGTCATCAGCCACAAGAACCACGTACACGTAAGGCAGACGTGCGGAGGATGCGAACCGCCAACGAGTTGAGTTCCTTGTCACATTGCCTTTCTATTGGTCAGGCACCCATCTGTAAACGGTTAGCGCAAGGTAGTCACACGCAGTTTTGCCCCCATTTTTCGCGCCAGCACTCCCTGTTGCTGCCTTGCTTCACGCGCTCTTCCCCTTTTCCTCTCACTTTTCGCAACCGTTCGACTTTTCTCTTCTTCCACAAATTCGTTTGCCCCCCCATCAACCGCGAACTCCATCATCCAGTTTCTTTTCGATTCGCCATTCTCTGTGTTAAATCTTCTCTTTTCTTTTTCAACTGCCAACAAAAAAAGCCTTCTACAAAAAGACCACACTCTCTTCAAATCGGCTCCTTCACACCATCGAAAAGAGGCCTTTCCATTCTTTTGACGTCAGCCGATCAGCGACATCAACGCAACCGTCTCAAAACCACAGAAGCTCGTCTTTTCTCTTGCCACCCCAAAACCATCACAATGTCTGGAAAGCTTGATAAGACTCTCGACGAGATTCTCTCGACCCAGCGACGCTCCGCTGGCCCTCGCCGCCGGTCAACGCGCCGCGAGTCCGGCCCTGCCAAGCCGGCTCCTGCTGGCGGTATCCAGAAGAGCATTCGCCCTCCCCGCGGTCCTGCCGCCAAGGCGGCACCCAAGAGACCGGCTGGTCTCATCGGCGAGAGCAAGATTGTGGTCAGCAACCTGGTAAGCACTCTCAATTTGACCCTCGTCTGCTGCCTCGTCACTAACGTATCCCAGCCCAAGGATGTGTCTGAGACCCAGATCAAGGTATGTTTCCGATGAGGTCGTTCAAGCCTCTGGAATTGTCGACACCTTTCCGTCGCATCGTCAACCGGCGTCATCGTTGTCCTCCTATCGTTCGAATGAGTCTGCCTTTGATGCACATCGGTCATTTTCCGCACGCGTCTTCATGCAGATGCACAAGCTCCAATGCCGGGCCGTCGAGACGCCTAGACTCCTTCCCGTGATATAATGCGTCGCATTTGGCACTTATCACAATCTGGGAAGTCGAGCTTTTGATCTTGCCAGCCACGCAGTCATCGGTTACCTAGCACATAGTTGCCTGGCAAGCACTTGTGACCTTGGTCTAACCAGCGTTGGCAACAATGGAAGTCAATAGGCTGTCACAAACCGACGAGGAATTCCCATGTGGATGCCGAGCACGGTCGACTCCTGGCTGGTCACCAGGATGCAAATCGATACAGGAGAGCAAGCAAAAGCAGTGAACCGCAGCAGTTTTCAAAAGCACGAAAGTGGGTAGAACTCCCACTTTCGAGGCTCATGGCAGTATGGCAACGTACCCACGGACGAAATCATGTTGGCTCATTTTCTTTGAAGAGTGAGGTGGCACACGCAGACGGCGATGCTTTCTTACCCGAATCTAGCGTGACAGCGGTTTCGGGAAAGAAAACAAGGGTCATCTCGGTTGGAGCACACGGAGCTTAAAGACGGGACCTGAAAAGGACTTCTTTGTTATATGAGTGCAAGGGGCTCTGAGGAATGAGAGGGGCTCGCTGTGGAATCTGTCGGCATAATGTGCGGTTCATGTGGTGGTGGGATTTCATGGCTCTGGGGGATCCTTTGTTGGAGGACGTGTGCTTCTTGACCCAGCTGCGCTCACTGCTTTGCTCTGCTCTGCTTCGGATGCCTTCCTGGCAAAGGATGCTGCTCCTCTTTGGATATCTGCAGCTGGATATTGCTGCTCTTCACGCGACTTGACGGATTCGGATACGACGTGCCGATTACGACGTGCTTTTTTCTTCTCGAACAGCTGACCAACCCTCACCTCAATAGGATTACTTCAACCAGGCGGTGGGCCAAGTCAAGAGAGTCGAGCTTTCCTACGGCCCCGGTGGTGTTAGCCGTGGTATTGCCACGGTCATCTTCCACCACTCTGATGGAGCAAGCAAGGCGTTCACTGAGCTGAACGGCCTCCTGATTGATAACCGCCCCGTGAAGGTAAGATATCGCCACTACGACACTCAGGCTCCTAGGAGTATCCGCTAACCGATTTGCCGACAGGTCGAGGTTGTTATTGCCAAGGCGGAGCTGATTCCGAAGCCGAAGACGCTGGGTCAGCGTGTGTCGCAGCCCAAGCCGCAGCCGAAGTCGGCTGCTGCGGATAAGAACGCCACCAAGAACGGGGCGAACAACAAGAACAACACCAAGAAGCCCGCGCGGCGTGCTCGCAACACGCGGCCCGCTAAGAAGACCGCTGAGGAGCTGGACTCGGAAATGGCTGATTACTTCGAGGGTGCGGCTGCAAACGGCGATGGCGCCGCTGCTCCGGCACCGGCAGCCAACGGCACGGCAGCCCCTGCTGCTACCGCTGGCGGCGATGCCCCGATGGAGGATGAGATCATGTAAAGGGATCACATTCAGTTCGGAACGCCACTACACAACCAGATTCGCAGGGAGAGTTTTGCGTCACAGTGGCGGTTCTGCAACGGCCTAGATTGTTGGTGTGAAGTTGTTGCTTTCCTGTCACGTTCATTGGGTTTATTATAATATTTGTATTTCTTCAACAATTCACTCCTACCTTCATGTTAAAGATGCAGTGCAATAGCCATGGGGTTACTAGTGATATGCCAGAGTATGCAGGGACCCGACCGTTTCTGTATTGCTAACTACCTGCTACCATTTCCGCCGTTTCCATTCCGTAGAGGCATCCATCATCTAATTTGTGATGCTACTTTTCCTTTCCGTCCCTGGCCTACTTCAAGGTCAAATACCGATGAACCTCCGTCGTAATTCTACCCGGCTAGAAAAACAAGCACAGGACGCAGATTAGAAACTGGTAATGGGGGTCTGCAAAATTCGACAGAGCCTGTGTCCTTGTCTGTTCATTGTTGTTCATTGAAAATCATGGTCGCTTTACGCCTCGGCCTTCTTTGCCGCGCCCTCTGTGGCGGGGGTCTCGACCTTGGCCGTCTCGGCTTCGACCTCGTCTTCGCCTTCCAGGGCCGGCATCTCGTCGTCGCCCTCGTCCTCCTCGCCATCATCTTCGGGCATCATCATGCCTTCGCCTGCGCCGCCGCCGAGCTTGGAAAAGTCGATGCCGCCAAAGTCACCACCCATGCCGGGCATTCCGCCTGCATCGCCGAGTTAGTTATCGATCATTCCGTAGATGAGGGGAAAGTCAGCAAAGTAGCTTACCCATGCCACCACCCATGCCGCCCATGCCGCCCATGCCGCCCATGTCACCCATGCCACCCATGCCGCCCGCGCCACCAAAGTTGGAAAAGTCCTCGTCGGCGGCCTCGTTCTGCTCGTCCTCGTCGACCCACTTGTCAAAGTCCGTCTTGAGGAAGTGGAGCTTCTTGGGCTCCTTGAGCAGCCGCGGCCAGTACTCCTCCTTGAGTTCCTTCTTGATGAGCTTCAGGGAAATGTCGCGGTTTGTGTGGTTGACCGTGCTGGCCTCCTCATCAATCTCGCCAAACAGCTCGAGGACGACGTGGTACGACCGCTTCAGCGTATTCGAATAGCCCGTGAAGGTCACGGTCGTGGGCTTGAGCTCCAGCTTGAACTTGTCCTTTGGCACATCGGGAACGATGATGGTGACGTACACAAAGTTCTTGGAGGGGTCGACCGTGGACGAGCGCTGGGCCCAGAGAACTATCGAGGGGGAAGGAGATTAGCCGATTGCTACCTGATGACAGTGAGAATGTGTTGTTATCGCATTGGCCTTACCTTCGGGGGTGAGCGAGTCGGACATGATGGCTAGGTTGTAAAGAGTGCTGGAGCGTGTCAGGGTGAGGGAGGAGTTCGTCGAAGATGCGAGTTTTTTGCTTTCTCGCAAGCAATTATAGAGCCGAAGGTGGAGAGGGCGCAAGTGAATGAGTTGTCTCTAGTAAAAAAAAGAGCAATGTGAGGCTGCTATGAAATTCGTCGTTTTGCTATGGTGGGCCCGTTGTATTTATTGCTGTTTTCTGGCCCTTACTATTTTCTTCTTTTGGGGCTTGTGGAAGCTTAAGGAACCGAAAAGACGCTGCGCGTAGCTGTCCCAGTTCCATACAAAAGCGCTTTAACAGGCAGGCGCTGCGGTACTCATACAGTGCGTATACGGAGTTTGCTCTGGAATCGGAACGACCCCGCCCCAGGCGGAAATGCGCTGCGTCCTGAGGATTATCGTGCTGCAGACGGACCAAGGAGGGGGGCAGAAGCCTGCTCCACAGTGTGACTACGCACGTCGTAGCGGTGCTCACGGCTGCCCCGCACAGGGCAATCAGCTGGATTGCGCGATGGACCAATGCAGTTTTATGTTGCGCCCGACCGAACGAGGGCGCTAATAGCATCCAACGACCACGGCGCAGATTGTCTTACCTTGTCATCGGTACTGCGCAGCCTTCTGGGTGGCCGTGGTACGAGCATGTTTGCGGGCAGCGACAGGGAGCAGCAAATGGTAATATTCCAGCTTCGGAACTGGCTGCTTGCGTCTGCGGAAACGTGACACGTCAGCGGTAGAGGAAAAGTTGGATGTGGCACGAGTACGACTTGTTCCATATTCTCACCCACGTTGCGATAAGTGATAAGGACTTATCATCACGTGCGTTCTGTTCGACCGCCCTGGCCAGCCCACAATGCCATGTTCCCAAGTCGCCAACAAGGAGCGAGCAAGGAGCGATCAAGGAGCGGGAATTCGCACAATCCAGCACGCACACCACTGCCGCGACAAACCACTGACTCCTCTCCGTCGGAGACGCCGGCACTGACGTTGGTCTAGCCAGCTCCGCTCCGCCAGCCGCAGCATTATTTCCCAAAGCAGTCGCTCCCTCGACAGTGCGATTGCAGGCAACCATCATCGTATTGGGAACAGCCCAAGAGTGACGACAGCTCCGCCAGGTGGCAATATCAGATCCAACTGCGTGGCTTTCGGACCTGCAAACAGACAGCAGCGGACGGATATACCCAAAGCATACTCTCGTGCGCGCATCGATCGCATCGAACCTCTCGGCAAGATGGAATCTCTCAAGGCCCTCTTCGTCAAGCCGGATCCGCAAGTTCAGGTTGGTCATTCTCTCTCCCTTTCCTTTCTCCCGACTGGCCGCAGTCAGAGTAGGACCTGTTTCTGACGTTTGGGGTTGCTGGCTTTTCCCCGCGGACACAGCTGCGTAAATGCAACACCTTGATCCGATCCAACATCCGCAAGCTCGAGCGGGATATTGCGAGTGCGAAGCGGGCCGAGGTGCAGGCCAAGAATCTGATCCTGCAGGCGAACCGGCGGGCGCAGCGGGACCCGTCGCGGTCGAAGCAGGCCCAGCGGGAGGTGCGGGACTTTGCGCGTGAGCTGATCCGCGCGCGGCGGTCGAGTGCGCGGCTGGTGACGGGGCGTGCGCAGCTGAATAGCGTGCAGATGCAGGTCAGCGAGGCGTTTGCGATGCGCAAGATTGAGGGGTCCATCCGGGCGAGCGTGGGCGTGATGCGGGACGTGAACAGCCTGATCCGGCTGCCGGAGCTGGCGGCGACGATGCAGGCGCTCGGTGTGGAGCTGATGAAGGCCGGCATCGTCGAGGAGATGACCAATGAGATGCTGCCCGACGACAGCGACCTGCTCGAGGACGAGGAGGCCGAGGTCGACTCCGAGGTCGACAAGGTCCTGGGCGAGTTGCTCAAAGACCGCATGGCCGCCACCGGCCCGCTGCCGGCCGCCCCCGTTTCGGCAGCCGTGCCCGCCCAGGCTGCCCCTGTCCCGGCTGTCCGTGCCCGGCCCGTGGCTGTGCCGGCTGGCGGTCCGTCGCCCGCAGACGACGAGGACGAGGCGGACGAGGAGGACACAGAGGCCATGATGAACCAGATGCGTAACCGGCTCGAGTCGCTGCGGAGCTAATCGGACCGCGGCTCGAAGACGCACTTGTGCAGACGCGTGCGATCTGGTTCCCTCTCTAGGATATGTAGCATCCTGCTTTTAGGTGTCTATTTTGGTATTTTCACGAGCAGTGCATGGCGTTTTATTGGTGTTTTGACCCATTCAACGAGGGTTTATTTTCTGATTCGGGCCTTTATATATTACAAGATCGTTGCAATTGATGTCCAGTTCTGGAGTTTGAGTGATGGCGATTTCAAGTCCGTAGATACGAAGAGACGTGATTAAGACATAAATCAGAGTCAGCTATTTGCCCTGCCTAGATATTATCTCGAGTTTCATTTTGCATGTCGTCGGCCGGGATCATGTTGAGACGGCGGGCAGGCTGTTAGGTCATTCGTGCTACGCCAAAAATACAGGACACAGTCTAACTCCCCGACTACTCGTAATAGATTCCATTCGCACATCGACAACTACGCTTGTACGCCTCGACACAGCAACTTCATTATCAGTGATTCCCATGCACGGCCCTCATTGCCCTCACCCACCGATGAGTAATCGCTGATCCTTGAGCATGAACATTCCCCGCAATTAAGAGAGTGACAATGATTTCAAAGCTTCTAGTAATACAGACCTGTCAGGGGTCTTTACGAGATATCCTGCCACTAATTTGACAACAGGCGCAACCGGAAGGAATGCCGGCTGTCACGGAGATGCCGGCTGTTGCTCGACTGCGAAGCCGTCTGCACAATGATTGGAAAATGATGGGAAAATAATCGTTGCACGACGTTCGTTGGAGTTTTGCAGTCCTTGACCTACTCCGTATGCTTACTCCTATTTTAAGTCGTGTCTGTGAGTGGTCGAGGGATGTGATGAAAACTACGGCCCAAGGTTGCGAGAACGAGTACGACTGTGACCGGCTTTCCATCCTTCGCGCCCCACACGGTGATTGGACACATCAGCATGCTTGCGAGTCTTTATGCTGAGGCGTACTGTAATATGTGGCGATTGGTGCAGTCCTCCCTGGCAGTGCCCACAACGGTGTGACAAGAACCGAGATGTCGCAGGTGCAGCGAAAGGAACAGGAGCCCTCACAGTCGGATCACAGCCGGTCCTCCCGTCGGAACGCTGCAGTGCTAGGGAACATCGGAAGGTACGTCGTAGGGGAGGGACGGATAAACTGCAATTTCTGGACAGAAAGATCCGGGCTGCCGTACTCTGTACTCGTGCTCGCACTCACAGGGTGCGATGGGCGGATTCTATTGGACGACGGCGCTTCCCCGCCAACCAATCGTACAAGCTCAGGACACCGACGCCCCCTTTTTGGGGGCCCCATTGGATAAAAATAGAGGGGAGAAAGCGTAGTGGTTGGCGTTCGGTCTGGTGACTTTTACGGGAGAGCTGATCGGTAATGGGCTCCGGATAGAGCTGCTTGGCTGTCACGCCTCGCATGAATCTTGCACCTCGCGGAAAGTGCTCGTACTCGTAAGAAGGTGTGACGAGACAATTTACGAGTACGAGTATCGTACGCAAACGGAGGCGCGAAGCAACCAGATTCCTAAACGGACAGCACAGCCCTGTCCTGCCGATAGCTGCAAGTCAAACCCCCACTCTTGTGGGGGAATCGCTGATCGCTGCTGCAGCACACCACAAACCGCGTGAAGCGATGGCGAAGCATGCAGCTGGGGGAGAACAGGAAATGGCTGCCGGCCCGGCCGAGTGTTTCTGCGATGGCGAGTATCAACGTTGCAGGAAATACGAGCATGCGGGTACCACAGACTGTCCTCGTACTCGTGAACCTTGTCGGCCGGAGTGGAAAAAGATGTAAGCTGGAGTGGAAAAAGAGGACAGCTGGACAACAGGATATCTTGCAAAGCCGGGCAGATTGCGCTCATAGCGACCAACACATGGCACCCCGACACGGGCGGAAAACACCGTAATCACCACGTTTCCAATACGTCTGTGACATTATTTCCACGTGCTTGGACTCGTCGGTGCCCGGTCCCTGTCTCCCGACGCTGGTTTGCCTGGGGTGGCCGAGCGGACATCCCATCCCCTCTCCCCCCCCTTCATGCCGCACGGAGGATCGCCACTCATCGCACGCTTCCGTCCCAGAAAGAGGCATAGAGTCCCGCGGCGCCCTCCACAAGTCGAGAGAGCGCATATTATCTTACTTGGGGAGGCCCGGGAGCGGCCTATCTCGCCCCCCCACGTCCTTCTAGAAGAGCCCGAGCGTCGGTGTGCCCCTGAAGTGAGGCCTTTTGGAAGGGTCCTTGGGGCGTGGGCGGCGAAACGTGGGATCCCCAAAGAGGAAGCCCAGGAGAGTGGCCATGCCTCCGTTTAATCCGCATGGACCCCTTATTCATTCAAGCAGAGGCAGACTATGAGTGCGCGTACGGGCCCTTACGGAGTATTCCCTGCATAGTTCCACTCGCCCCCTCTCTCCCAACCTCTCTTCCCCCTGAGGACTACGGAGTAAAGAGGACCCGAACGACCAAAATGGCCCTAAAATCCAAAAGGCCCCTAGGGAATACCAGCACCCGCTCGCCTGGGAGCAGGAAAAGCGGAGCCGCATCCAAATTGGCGGGCTGGGGCAGAATCACTGACATTCCGGGGAGGGCCAAAAAAAAAGTGATGCATCACCCAGTGCGCCTCTGATGGGGCCCTCAGCCAGCGGAGTAGTGAAAGACCTGCGACGACTCGTGAGCTCTTGAGGATCCTCTCTCCTGCACCAAGCCCCAACGAGGCAGTCGGAACCCCCTCCGACCCTCCCCCCGCCCCCCGTCATTTCCCGGCGACCTGGCAGGCCAGGATGAGCAGGACGAGCCATGACAACGAGGGTGCAGCCGCAAATGGTCCCGGCAAGCTGGCCCAGCGCTAGTAGTTGTTGGGAGCTCCTAGGAAGACCGGACTGCGGACCCGGACGCCGACTCTCTGTTCCCGGAACCTTCAACGCGGGTCCGAACACGAGGGAAGAGGCTGGGTACGAGTACGAGTATGGCTGCCCCAGTTCGGCCTCCTGCCCTGGCTTGCCCGGATGCTCGTCACCATGTTGCCGACGGCGTGAGTGCAAGTACGGGTATGCGTGGCAGACGCCATGTCATGGCGGTGCTGCGGCTGAATGAGAGAAGTACTCGGATGCACGTGAATACATGTGCCATTTTGCGCTCGGCGATAGAAGCTGGCTCTCTGTCGGAACCTGTCCGTCGGCTTCGGTTCCGCACGCCGCCAATCCCCATGCCACACATGCATCCGCGTTTCTCGGCCGGTAATAGAAAATTTTCTTACCCCCTCTTTTTCAACCTTTTTTTTTGCATCGTCATTTGAAACCATACCGACTAGTCAGCACCCGTCCCGTACACCCATTTAGCCGAAAAGTTTCCGTGTCGTCGGCTGCCCTTGAAGATGGTGCAAGCAAAAGAGTACGGAGTACTGGTAATTTCACGAGCTACGCTAGAAAGGTTTTCACCGACGGATTCACACCCCCCCCTTCCCTGGCTGGTGCTCGTGGAGCCCTGCCCGGGATGGCTCCCCGTTGACCGGGGGCACTCACCTTCCCCACCTTCCCGTCTGGACGAGCATGGTAACCGTTGCCGTTTTTTGTTGCCCGCCTCATTTCGCTGCCCGCGCGGACGGGAGCGTTCCGACACACTCTTTTTCCTGGGCAGCTAGGATTAATCAAGATAGTCCAGACGTGATCTTTTTTATTAAGATTACGGAGTACAGGCAGCGACCTCGTCCTGCGGAATCCCTCGGAACACGGATTTTTACGGGATTCTCCCCGTCTTTTCTCTTGGTGGGTGGCAGCCAAACGGACATGGCCTAAACAAGCAAAGCGAAACGAAAACGACGCGACGGCGATGCGACGGTCAAGGAGGGTTCGGCATCGGCCGCGATTGCGGTCGAGCAGCAACAAAGGGCAAAATTGATTTGCCACGACAAATTGTCTCGGACCTCGCGACCGAAGGCCATGGCGCCGTTTCTGGGCTTCTCCTGAATTTCCTAATTGGCAGTAGTTCCGCAGCGATAAGATACGTGTACAGGGCGGTCCGGGTTTCTCGAGACGGCCAGTGCGCGCGCGGACACCGTTGCAACGTGTGGGCGCCCGTTGCATGCGTGGGCGGACGTGTTTCCGCGTGGGCCCCCCGCGGGCTCGGTACGTCGTAGGGAAAAGGGGAATGGGCAAGTCTCGCCGACAGAGGCCCTGGGAAGAGAGCCGTCCATCGAGATAGCATGTAACCCAATGCGACGGGCCAAAGGCGACAGGGGAGCCATCCCCCTTGGAGAAGGGCCGAAGAGCGCGGGCTGCTGGCCGGTCAATGTCACTCTTTCGAACACTTGCCGTGTTTTATTTTCCCATTTTCTCCTCATTTTTTTCATCTTTTTTGTCAGTAATCGACGTACGACGTAGGAGCACTTGTACGGAGTACGGAGTAGAGAGGGAAAATTTCTTCACTGGCCCCTGCATTTGAAATGCTGCATTTTGCCGGCGGTCCGACTAGACTCGTATTATGGCTGGCGCCGGAACGGCATGCCGGCTCCCTGGTTCTGGCTATTCTTGGAGGGGCGTCTAGTGTGCGACGGCGCGCAGCGCTGTGCTAGAGTGCTTTTATGCGTTTTGAGATCTCATGATTTTCGCTTGGTGTTTTTTATTACCAGTACGCACACGATTATTTCCGATTTCCAGCAACCCTACGACGTACTCTGTAGAGCGCCCTGAAGCGTGCCGCGGCGTCCCGGAGCATCTGCTGCATAATAAGAAAATGGCTGAAACCAGGAAGCGAGAATTCAATTACTCGTAGGCCAGCCCAAAGACCGCAGGTGCTACGTTGCGGTGTCTGCGTTCGGTGACTAGGGCTGGCAGGTTGGGTGGGCCGCGGCGCGTCTCTGGCTCTCACATTTTTTTTTATGAGACTGTTCAGCCGTCGCGGGGAAGACGAGGACCACCTTCCGGTCTGTCGGTTCGGCTATCGCGCAGCTGTGCAGCAGACAGAATAAGTTTGTGTGCATGGGGCGCGTCTTAGTGCATGCTGGCGGGGCGATTACGGTCGCGCTTCGGCGACAAAGAAGCGGTCAGGGACAGCCGGAGTACGACGTTGATCCGTTTTCCCACATAATGCCCGAAAACACGAAACGATGAATGGACGGAAAGGCAGGAAGGAAGAGGGAGGAGGAGTAGGAATAGGAATATTTTTTTTTTTTTGGTTGGCGCAGAGCCAAAGCCGGGCGGCTGACCGGCGGTGAAGGACTAGATTTTCAAAACGGGCATGGAGCACAGCAACGGGAGGGAACAGGCGGGCAGATCGAGCGGGTCCGTCTGTACTTGTGAGCCAAGCCAAACGGTAAGCAAGATAATATCATACATGTGCACTCCGGTAGGCCATTGGGCGTGGTCGCGCATGCCCTATTACTCATAGTAGGGCCTGCGGCCGCCGGTTGGGCGGCGACACTACGGCAGGCCATGCAGGCCGTGCAGGCGGTCTGCACAGCAAACAATGCAAGAGGGGGTGTCGGTGAGTAGGAGCTAGGAAGCTAGGACAGCGAGCGCGGGGCAGGCACAATGCAATGCCGTGCGTATCTCGCATGGAGGGGCCAAAAGAAAGGGCCAGGCAGCAGAGTGCGCACATGCGAGCCATACAAGTAGAGACGACACATGGCTCTTTGTGGGCGCCCAAGAGGGCGGTGGCCCAGTGACAATGGATGCGCTGGCAACCAAAGAGGCCAGGCCCGACAATCGGTGTGCGCAAACCCAGCCAGAGCTGCGGAGGAGGGTATCAGTTTCGGAGTACTCCAACTCAGAGATACGACCGGAGCGGTGGCATCCGACTTCTGTGAGTCACCGCGGACGGGCCGCAAGCCCAAGCTGGGCAGTGCCGATTTGACCCCCGCGCAGCGTGGGAAAACGGTCTTCCTCGCACACACGTTTATCATTGCGGGATGCAAACGCTCGCACATAAAAGCCGTAGGAGTCTGTATTACGAGTAGATAGGAGCCCGATGTTGGCTCGTCCTCCCTCGCGACAACAACCCGTTTACGGACGACAACCCCAGGATGTGTGATGTGGTGTTGGTGCAAGCGAAAGAAAATTAATAGGAAACCATTTAAACAAAACCGCATTTGGGCTGGTCCATCCGTTCCGAGTGCAATGTGACGAAAACGGGGGGGGGGGGGGGGGGGGCTTGTTGGGAAAACGGAAGAAGGGTGCCGCAACCCCGCGCTGCCACTGCTGCTGCCCTGCCCAAAATGGTGCGCCCCGCTGCAACCAGCGCCATTTCGCGCCGCCCGTCCGTCCGCACCCTCGACAGGCGCGCTACCGCGTACGACGTATTCCTCAGAGTGGTGTGGGCCCTGTCTTTTGCTTGTTTCTCTCTATTTTTTCCCTCCCTAAGCCGGAGTGCAAGTAACTGCGGCGGCGGCCACCGCTCCGCCGGGCGCCTTGCCAGCAGGCGGTGAACATGCCTCCAAAGTTTGGTTCGCGAGCCGCCCCCCGTACGTCGTAGGATCCTGCCTATCTTGGCGGGGTGAGTGAGCGCGCTGTCGCACTTTGCGCGCGAGCGCACACACACACACACCCACTCAGATGCCTCTGTGCCGTCCGAGCCCGGCGTGCGCGCGCGCCTGGGCCCTACTCTTTACTTTGCAAAAGGAAGGTGCGGTTACGAGTACGATATTACTGGTGCGCAGAATGGTGACAGATGCACACACACACCACCGCCCTCTGTTGATCCTTTCGAAAGGGAGGGGAGGAATCTGATTTCGTTTGCTCTTTCCTCCGTCTGGTCACGTTCCCGGCGGTTTGTTTCTCCCTTGGGCGGCAAGATAGGCACGATAAGTCGTCCATAAATTGTGGGCGCTCCGATTTCCATTGCCGCAGGGGACGAGGGAGGGGGAGCTCTTAGCCCGCGGCAGCGAGACTGGCAAACGGGCAAAACGGAATGGCGGTGGGCGTTCTGTTTGCGGGACCGCAAAATGCGAGG